>JAMLFY010000007.1:2488527-2575695 GCA_030441495.1 Dalbergia oliveri
TTGTTACAGTTTCTGGATGGGATTAGGATATGTTTAAGACCTCTTTTTATATTGAATTATTAGTTTTTCTCAAATGTTCTGCAGTTTATATTCTTATAATTATTATAGTGATTGCTATAATTTTTATTGGAATAATTAAATTGGCGATCGTTGTTTAGGGAAACCCTTTGGCATAAATTGATAGATCTATTGGTTTATGTTTGAGGGAGAACATTAAAATCAACTTTTCAATTGGCGACTAGGCTTAGCAATTGGTTCATTGAATCAATGTGATTTCTAAATAAATTGAGATCTCATTTATTAGTTATTTGCATTGGCCAAATTTTAGAAGTTGATCGATGACTAGTAGAATTGCTACAAATTTCTAACTAATAGCCACTAATGAATTCAATATTTGGTCAATGATAATTAATTCCAATACTAGGAATACTTTGCACTAGTACCCTCTTCATTATTGCTATTATCATTTAAATTTTATTATTTCAATTAATTCTTCAAACTCCCAATTTTTTAACTAAGTGATAAAACCTCCTTGAGAGAATACTTAGTCCTGCCTTTTACTACATTTTTTGTGCAACTTAGCATAAAAGAATTTCTAATTTAAGGAGATAAGCGACAACCTCGCTTCACTCATCTTCCAGAACTTTATGTCATGCCACATTAATAACTACTCATACCTCTCACCTCTCATAAAAAACCTTCACTTTCAATACAAAACATTTTTTCCTTAATCTCTTAACGTTTCATCTTCTCTTGCAAATCCTCTCTCCTTCAACCTCTTATCCTCACAAATCTTCAAACCCTAATCTTTTTTTTTTCCTCAAATCAAATGGTTGAAGGCAAACAACTTAGTCATAGTGTTGCAAAAACACATTTCACATGTACAATGAACCCCTTTATGCAAGAGCATTATGCTAAAAACTTGTCCCTAGGAAAGTTGTATAAGGGAAAAAGCTAAGCAACGAACGAATGAATGAGGTTCTTGTTCTAAAAAGAGGTCTCATTCCAAGGATAGGAAGATTTCTTGAATAATCTCTGATGTATTACCTGGTATGGTGACTGCCACTACTCCCATCTTGAAATGAAGTCAAAATTTGGTTAGACCACAATCAAGGACACTTACATGGAGGTTAGAATTTCTAGGCTTTCCAACATCATCAAATCACCAGTCTGGTAGGATCACTTGTCTGGCTCAAAGTGATTTGTTCAAATCTCTCTGTTATGCTGAAGAATCTCCAGAGGTATTCACTAGCTCTCCTAAATATAGGCCTAGTAAGATTACTATTGCTTTATTGAGTCCTAGGGCTAAAAGGTCTTTATAGTTATTCATTTCACCGTCCTTCCAAGATTGAAGCACGAATGATCTTATTAGAATGGATTGTATGTTGTTGTACTGTCTTCTAGCAAAGAGGAAGTGAATTTGCCAAGGTCAGATAATAGATACATGCTCAGTGCCATCACTAAGAGAAAGGAGAGTAACGTTGTTCCTGATGGCATGTTACTGAAAAAGATATTTCAATATTTGGGCTATCCATTAGCTGTAGAAATGTTTGAGTACATGGTGAAAATAATACACCATGACCTCTTTCAAAACCATGAGGAGAAAACTAGTGCAGCCAAGACCAGCTTTAGAAGACAAATTTCCGAAATAGGGATGTAAAAAGAGAGAAAGGTGCAGAAAAATTAAAGAAAGAAGAAGAATAAAGAGAAAGACAAAAGGAAAAGAAAAGTGATCCTTATTGTAGTAATGCTCAAATAGATTGAAGAAAACGAAGAAGAATCTAAGAGGACTGAGTCTTATAGAAGTCCTTCTTAGAGCTAAAAGAAGAGCAAAGCAGGCAATACAAGAAGCCGAGAAAGTTATGTCCCCAAGCCGTCTGAGCCATCAAGAACTTAATAGACTCCTTAGAAAGTAAACTACCTAAGGGAAGGCTTGACAAGTTTCCTATCAGGAGAATGAACATTCGAGCACAAATTGAGAAACCTGCCAAAAGATGTTCCCAGACTACTATGCTCCTGAGAAAGATAGCCAGGTATCAGAAAGCTAGATATGAGGTGGTAGACATAGACTCCTTTGAAGAAGAAGAAAATGAGGAGGAGACAAAAAGAATTCTGAAGGAGAATAAGCTTCTCCAAGAAAGAGAGGAAGATAAAGGAAGCAGAGAAAAAAAGGGCCAAAAACATTTAGGGCTAAGCAGAACCCTTTGTGGTAATTGAAGAACAACTAGTAAGGCTAATGACACAACAATTTGGATATACCTCATTCCCAATTTCTATTGGACCCTCCAGAAGCCAAGCTCTTTCAGAACCAGCTTAACCACATAATCTACAAATGCACCAGAGATTGCTTAGACGCCTTTAGAAAAGGCCATTGAGCAATCAATGAGAGTTTGAGAAAGTAGCTGATGTTTTGGAACCCATTGTGGAATAGCCAAATGAGGAAGCTCGGACCATCTAATGCTATAATCTTGCTTGGCGCTCAACCCCCTTCCTCTAGGAATAACTCCTTTAGAGGAAGACTAAAGCTTCAAAGACCAACTCCCCTCATTTTGCTTGAGACTATTCCCGTTCCTTACACCTTTGATATTCCTACTACTAATCCTTCTGATGCTCAATAACAACTACACTTACTACGTGATTGCTACTATAACTGAACCAAATGAAGCTCTAGACTTACCCAGGTCGTTTGGGATACAATTCCTCTAGACATATCACCTTGACCCCAAGTTACCCTAGAAATACCTACTCAAATACCTGTCCCAACCTCAAGCCTTAACCTAAGCCACAACCACACCTCTCAGAAGTCTAGCTTCTCTTGCACAATCAATGAGACATGGCTACAAGACTAGATAGAGTTGAAGCTTCAAACAGAGATATTCAAGCTCAATTGAGGAGGGATAAAGAGTTATTCTGACTTCTTCAAGAACTCAGAAGAAGAGGTGATGATGGTGTAACCTCAATGCACAACCTTTTTGCTCATAACAAAGGGGAAAAAGAGAAAAAAAAAAAGGAAAAATCTTAAATCTTCGTGCTAAGAGACAGGGGTCAAGCATTTAGAGGAGTTTTAGAAAGATCTTCAAACCAACCATGCATATCATTTTTTTTAAATTTTGTTGCTCTAAACCATTTATTGTTTGTTTTGGATCATATTTATTATTCCGTTTCCCATGGAATAATTTCTTATACTTTGGATTTTTATGCTTTGATTTGTCTATCTTTCATTCCATACTCTTATACCCCCTTATACTTATAATGCCTGGTTACGTATGTTGTGCTCTGTTATATATGTCTGGAATCTAGTTTCTATGCACTAATACATATGTTTAGAACCATTCTTTTTATGCTCTAATACACAAACTAGAGTTTTATCATATATATATATATATATATATATATATAGTCATGCTCTGATACACAAGCTTGAAAGTGATCATATATAAATATGTGCTCTGATACATATATGATCTAGAAATAGGTTTCAAAAACTCTTATATCGTTTGGAGATTCAGTTGCATGTTTCAAAATTTTGTTTTACACATTCATAAAATCTAATAATGATTCTCCAAGAAAGATGAGCTTTCTGAAGATTCTTGGATAAATTGTGCTGAGAATTATGTTCCAACTCAAGTTGAATATCATACATATTATCATATTTCAAATCTAAATGTGATTAAGTTTAGAAAGTCATAATGACTTAGGATCAAGTTGGTTCAATTAAGAAAGTTCATATGCTGATACAACTCAGAAATCATTTCCAAAAACAACTCTGATCCTACTCATTTAAGGTTGTTGCATGTCTTGTTAAAATCTACAACAAACCTTAAGTTGAGTTACTTTCTTATATCAACAAGTGTGTTTTGAAAGAACGTTTAAAAGCTCTTATTCAAATTTTCAGGATTATCATTTCTTTCAAAATACTCTCCAAAATATTTTCTCAAAATTGGGTTTGTTATCATAAAAAATAGGGAGATTGTTAGCTTCAAAACTCTTTAGAAGTGTTATAACTTGGAGTTTTGAGTGATAACAAAACCAATTTTGATAAAATGTTTTGAAGAAATTTTACTTGAGTTTCTTGAGTACTCATAGGACAAGTTTTTTTTTCATGTTATCATGTGTCAACATGTTTTTAATCTCATTTAAAGAGATCCAAAACTTAAATGAAGTGAAAAATAATCCTAGAAATGGACTTGAGTATGCTATGCACACGAAGAAAGGATTTCCAAAGCTTGGAAACCAAGTTCAGATCTTCATAAAGTGACTCTCATAATCAGAAAGTGATATACAATGAAGAAATCTATCCTTTTCTAAACCAAGTCATGATTACTGCCTTTATTCGTGACTATAAGATTACCAACAAACTCTGATTGAAGAAATGAAGATCAACTAGAAGATCAGAAACTAAAAGAGCACATCAAAAAACACGTGTACTCAGAAACCGTGTACACTTTATAGAATGGGAGGCAAAATTGAAAATTCAAATTAAGGTTAAAACCTAAAAAGGGCTGACAGTGACATCTCACCTTTTACTTGATCAACGGTCCTAGATTCTAGAAAAAAAAAGTTCAAAAACCTCATCTAGAAAGTAAAAAAATAGTTTCTGAAGCTTTACTCAGAAACCTTATTTGACAACGGTTTCTGACTGTAAAAGTAGACTAACATAGTCAAGCTAGTCTTCTATATTGCATTTTGAAAACACAAACAAAAGATCAACACATGTCACCAGGAAAATAAATCAAGGGGCAATGGTGTAAAATTGAAGATCAAGTATAAAAGGATATCAAGTGTTTACAAGAAAAAGACTTTTGCAACTGCACCAAGAACACAAAAACAAGAATCCTCCTTCTTCTTCTATAAAGCCATTACTTCTTGCAATTCGTTTCTACATGAAAAATCTTCTTTCTAAGTTCTTATTAAATAACATCTTCTTCTGAGGAAGAACTATTAGAAAGAATTCATTTAAGTTCTTAGATCATACACTATTTCATTCTACGAAAACGTGAGTGTTTATTTGTTGGAGTGAACCAATCTTAAACAAATCCTTGTATAGCAATCATTGTGAGGTGAGCTTAGAGAAGCTAGTCAAATACTATTTGTAAGTGATAGTAGATTAGAATTAATGGTTACAAAATTAGCTTGAAGAGGCTAGTTAAATACTACATGGAAGTGACAATGAAGTGGAACTACTGGTCACGGGACATAGCTTGAGAAGGCTATTGAAAGACTATCTTACTTTCTTAGGGTTAAGAAAATGGTTGATTTAGTGGAACTCAACTAGTTGTTGAGAAATGGACGTAAGAAAGGTTGGTCGAACTAGTATAAAATCTTTGTGAGGATCTCTCTATCTCTTCTTATTTTCTTTATATTCTGCATTTGATTTTGGTTCATATACATATATCTAAAAATGTTTTAAAACTTTTTCTAAGTTCTCACTTAGTTCATAAAGTAACTTTCTAAACCAAACTAACATATATTTTCGCTGCCTTCAAGTGAAGAACTTGATAGGATTTGTTTTATTGTTTTAAGATTCTGAAAAGAAGTTAAAACACGATTCAACCCCCCTTCTCGTGCTATTTTCAATTTATATAAAGTAGGAATTTCGTTAATGAATTGGATCGTACAACATAAACTTTCACGAAGCATAGATTGGACATAAAAGATTTACATTTGGTTAAACTAAACTACTCCTAAAAGACAAATGAAAATTTGCAGGCAAAACAAGTTAAAAAGTTGTATTAATGACTTGTCGTGTCTCCTCTTCGTCTTTACTCCTTTTATATCAGCTTATCTTCTAACAAATCAACACTGCTTTAGGAAATAACTGACCAATTATCTCTTTCAACGTGGCTTGTATTTGTGCTTTCATCTTAATGCATCGTGCTTTAAGCAATTGTCACGGCCCCACTTAGTGTGTGCCTTTCAATTCCACGTCTTTAGCTATTATAATTGTTCCTACCTTGTGTTTTGCATGGCTTATTGACTGTGATCCTTTCCATCGAGCCATAACGTCTTTCAAAGCCCATTTTCTTTTTGATCACATATTCTTCTTGGGCCCAATCACACTTCCTTGGCCCACTTCTATTTAGGTGGTAACACTTTGATTTAAATTTTAAACAACTACAAACCTCATTAAATTTAAAGCCACCAGGAGTGGGCTAATGGTGAGGAGTTTGGGTAGTTTGCATACGGTCCTATTGTTGCTAGTATATAAAAAAAAAAAAACTACAAACCTATTAACACTATCAAAGTGAGCTAACCCATCTTACCTAAGTTAGCCCACCACGGTTATAGGCTGAAGAGGAAATCAAGTTGGATTGCTTTTATGGTGGGCCCAAAAACCAATCCCTTAACCCACCCACCCACCAAAATATTAAAAAAAAACTGAAAATTAAAACTAACTAGAAATTCTTGATAAACTATTTTCTTTTTTCAAAACCTACAAACTACTTCACCATCTTATTTTTCTATTGATGATTCTAGAATATTTCAACCCACTTAAGCTCTGGGGAGAAACAGGGATGAAACAAAAATTTTAAAAAACAAAGATTGTAAAAGACATAACAAAACAACTCTAATCGATTATAACTTCACAAAACTTACTCTCATAGTGCGTAGTAGAGAGACTTCATTTTTTTCAAACCCACTATCTCTCTCCAAACTCACACTATCACAATGACAAACCCACAAAAATTTTTCTCAAACCTATGAATTCACTCTCATAAAGCGATGGTCATAGTGGCATCTTCATTTTTGAGATGATAGAAAAGGATGGTGGAGGTGAACGAGAGAGGAGCATATTCCATTGGATGATTTGTAAAAGTGGAAGTGTTGCTATCTTGATTCTTGAAGGTGGAGAGAAGGGTGTGAAAGATGAGGGAATAGAGGAGCGGCAAACAAAAAGTGGAAAGGATCAAGAGAAGAGTAATGAATAGAAAGGGGAAGAAGAGGGTGGAGAGGATGAGGAAAAGAGAAGAGGAGGCTGAGCTATTGTTGGTGATGGCCTTTAGGTTTTTTTTTTTTCTTACAGGTCAAGAATGAATACAACCATAGTATTTGTTAGTAAAGGAACTGAAATGAGGTTTGGGGACTAAATGGGCCTTTTGACCTATGTTTAGGAGAGGATAGTTAATGGGAAGTTTTTTTTATTATAGAAAATGGGCCACCCGCCACCAACTTGACTTGAACCCACTTAACCCATGGATTATTGGGGTCAATTAGATCGACTCGTTTCTATGTGAGCCTAATTTTAACAACCCACCATTTGGTGGGCTCAGCTTGGGTTAACTCCCGAGAGGTACGTCAATTAAAAAAAAACTACAATCCCTAAATCCTTAATTACTTATTGCTAAAGGTTACTCCCATTTGTTCAGTTCTAACAAATCAAGTGGCCACTGAATCCTCCTGCCGTCTAGAGCCACATGTTGCGGCCTGCTGACCCACCGCTTTCGCTTTCTCATCTTGACCACGTTCCTCCCATATCTCTACTGCTATTGTTCCCTACCCCATCAACTAACACATTTGAGGTTGATTTTTTGCTTTGAAAAAAAATCCCATTTAATCAAATTAATTATTGGGTGTCACTAATTTTCCTTTAAATGTTATGCGTTACTTTGTAATTGCATTTTCTTCCAATGTGTTACATCAATTTGTTTTTCTTATCTTTGTTAAGCTAATTAGCCTCATCTTCTTACCCGAACTCTTAAGTTCTTAACCTTTCTTGTTCTTGGTTCATAATTTTCTCTAATTATACATCAGGTTTTGGTTGTTTCATAAAAATCATATGGTTTGCTCTTCTGTAGTTATTTACGGTTAGAAATTTTAATTTTTGTTTTTATCATGATAGTATGGTTCTTTCTTGCACTATATATGCCACACGTGAATTTTCATTTTGAACGGAGGTTGTCGCCTATCTCGTCAAATTAGAAATTTATTTTAATGCTAAGTTGCACAAAAAATGTAGTAAAGGGCATAACCTAGGTCGTCTTCAAGGAGGCTTCAATACTTAGTTAGGAATTTGGGGTTTTAAAGAACAAATTGCAAGGTATTCCTCATATTGGAAATTAATTATCATTGACTAAATATTAAACCCATGGTGGCTATTAGTAATAAATTACTGGCAATTCTACTAGTGATCAATTAAACTCAAGAATTTGATCAATGCAATTAACTAATAAATGAGATCTCAATTTATTTAGAAATCACATTAATTTAATGAACTAATTGCTATAGCCTAACTGCTAATAGGAAAGTTAATTCTAATGTTCTCCCTCAAATATAAACCAATAGATCTATCAATTTATGCCCAAAGGGTTTCCCTAAACGATGACGGCCAATTTAGTTATCCCAATAAAGATTATAGCAATCACCACAATAATTATAAAAATAGAAGTCCGAACATTAAGAAAACTAATGCATTTAATATCAAAAGGGGTCTCAAATATCATCCTAATCTATCCGGAAACCCTTACACTAGTAAAAAAATCTCCATTCTCTGAGGATTACAACAATGAAGGTAAAAGAAAACCTAAAATTAATAGCAACAATCCTTACCACAATTTTCAAGATAAAGCACCTTCACTAATGGAACCTTTATAGAGAAAAGAGAGAAGAAGAGAGAGATGTAGATAAAGAAAGTGGCTGCCTAATTGTAGATCTAAAACTGAGTCAAAAGCTAGGGTAAAGTCTGTAACATTCTTATATATATTGCTCTTTAAAAATGGGCCAAAGTGGGCCCAAAAATATATCACTAAACCGATGTCTCGTGATCGCACGAGCTAAGCGCTAAATGAGCGTTGGAGTGCTCACTAGAACAATAAGGCCAAAAAATCAATGTTTGTCACTCTACCAAGCATTGCAACACTAAATGAGCGCTGTAGCACCCACCCAAAGGCAAGCTTTCACGGCGTGGTCCCTTTTAAGCCTCTTAGCTTCAAGCTTTTTCTAGAGAGTTCCCAGCCTTGTTCTTGACACTTTGCACTTGATCCAAAGCTCCTATGCACAAAACTATACTCAAAGAGATAAGTCAAACGCAACGGGCGTAGTTACAAATTATTCCAAAATCAATGCAAAAACCAATAATTCTTCCAAAATTACACAATGAGGAATAAATCAAAATCCTAATTAATTACATCAATAGCACAATAAAACTCATGCAAAAAGCTAAGGTTTGGTAGCAAAATAAGTCGCATAAATGTCCATTATCAAACTCCACCACATTTAAGCTTTCACATGTCCTCATGTGAAACTAAGATCAAACCAAGGCATAGATGAGAAACGTATACAAGGACTACACTAGACTCCTAAAACTAAAAATACATGATGCATGAAAATAAATTACAATACACCAATCCAATGAACCTAGAGACATAATAGTAGGCTTTCACACTAATAACTAATAAAATTACAACAAGGAAGGCATGAGCAAGGATATAGCACACAAGGTAGAATCCACGTATGATGCATGGACCAAGTACAAAAATCCTCCCAAGGTTAGTGTTTGCCATTCATTCACTCAAGTGTTTGGGGATATAATGCACACTCAATCACCTCAAATGAAAATGCATTACCAGAGGCTTACCGGGTCTCATTCTCCATTTTGTCACATACACATGCATTCTGAATCCAGAGGACTTACCTTTGGTTGTAATAGAGCTTGGTTGAAGGTGGATAAATATATAGGCCAATAGACTAAACCTCAAGTGGTTGGTGTGCCACTTGCTGAATTTGGTATACACATTGTTCTTCCCTATATTTAAATTGGGACATGTCTCCTCCATACTTATGCTTAAGCATATATAAAAAAAATACACAATTGCTTTCCTAAGCCTAAAAGGTTGGGATTTTTCATAGTTTTTCACTTTTGGCTAAGGATGTGCTAAAATAAAAGAATGAGCAATAAGACTCAAAGAGGATAAACAATGGTAACATGCAAAGATAAGCTATATGGGCAAGTGGCTAAAAATAAGAAAAATACCTAAATCATATTTTCAAACAAGACTCTAAGCAAGTTCTAGAATACAAATCCAAAGAGGGAAACACACATGAATAAATAAGCATGGCACATGATAGTCCAATCAAGAGGCTCAAAATCTCACAAGTAAAAGTATATGTACTCAATCCAACAATACAGTGAATCCACCAAGCATGCAATACAAAATAAAGTCAATGCCAAGCGTGTCAATATAGTGCATGTGGTGTGAGCCTATGCAAGTGATTTTTAAGGTGTCAAACGAATGGTGTAGAATGCAAATAAAATAAAATATGATGCAAGACTCAAAACTAAAATTAAAATAAATAAAATGCAGAAAAATAAAAGGGAAGAGTAAAGAAAAACCTCACGGTGGGTTGTCTCCCATCTAGTACTTTGCTTTGACGTCATTAAGTTGGACGTTAGGTCCTCATAGAGGCTGTGAGCTTAACCCAAAGATAGGTCATTTGAGCCCTTAGATCTGGGGTCTCATAGAGGTGCATGGTGCCCTTCAATGTCATACCTAGTCATCCTAGAATTTTCTAACTCAATTACACTATTGAGTGTGCACGGGTAAGCAAGAATGGTCCTTTCCATCTAAAGTTTGGTCTTCCACCATCAGTTTTGCCTAGGACTCATGTAGCAAGATCCATTGCCCTTTACAAGGTTTCCTTCCTAATATGGGCGGGTCATGAAGCACTTGGTAAATTGATGATTGCTCACTAGGTGGAGTACTTGTATCTAAAACTTGGGACATTATAAAACAACAGGCACATCATATCTCATGGAAGAAGAGAAAGTGGAGAACGGATCTGGATCCTTACAAAGCAAATTACCACAAGCATCATCAACTAAAGAATCAATGACATCAATACCAAACACGAGTGTTCCTCATAGGGATGTTTCATAGCATCAAATAAGTTAATTGGACCTTTATGTCCCCACACTCCATGGATAATGTGCTAGCATAAACATCAATCATGGTTCTAGTAGTTTTCAAAAATGGTCTACCTAAGATTAATGTATGGCTGGCATTGGTGTCATTCTCCATCTCAAGCACATAAAAATCAGTAGGGAATATTAAATCATTTACCTATACTAGAACATCTTCTAATAATCCCTTTTGTCTTGTGATGCTCCGGTTGGCCAATTGAATTTTCAACTGGATTGGCTTGAGCTCTCCAAAGTGCAAGGACTGGTAGATAGATTTAGGCATAACATTAATTCCAGTTCCAAGGTCGGCTAAGGCTCTCATAATGTGCAAGTTCCCAATAGTGCAAGGAACATAGAATGTGCCCGCGTCCTTGTACTTGGTTGGCAGGTTGCTTGACTTGATAATGGAGGGAGCATTTACCCCCATGGTCACCTTATCCTCCCCCAGCCCTTGATCTTCCTCCTATTGGGACATAGATCTTTCAAAAATTTTGCATATTTAGGAATTTGCTTGATTGCATCCGATAGATGAATATTCACTTGCACTTTCCAAAAGGTTTGCAGTGTGTAGGATCCAAATCCTCTAGTGACTTTCTTTGGTTGCATCTTATATGGGAATGGCGGGGGAGTAAAATTTTCATCTCTTGGTGCCCTCTGCGAGCGCTATAGCGCTAGCTGAGCACTGTAGTGCTCTCCAGAATTCTTCCAAGTTTCTTCTTCTGCGACTGAGAATTGTAGCGCTAATTGAGCGCTGTGGCACTCACTCAAGATGTGCTCTCTTGCCAGTTCTTCATCCTGCATGCTCAGCGTGGAGCACGTGGTGCTGAACAGAAACCTCTTCTCGCCCAGCTTTGTCTTGCTGATCTTCCTCTAGGCCTGGATACCTTTGGAATTTTTATTCCAGACCTAGGATAATTGCACAAAGATTTCCCTTTGGATTAGGCATGGTCTAGAAGGTGGTGGAGCTAGGTGTACTAGCTCTGATTATTTTTCATCTGAGTCACCTCCTCTCTCAGTTGTGCATTTCTCTTCTAATTTCCTGTATTTGCTCCATTATCATCTTTATCATCTCAATCATTATAGGATCTGAAGATAGAGGTGCAAGGAGGGACAGTTGCCTCTGCCTGAGGTGCCAAGTATTTCTCTGTGAAGGTTGGCCTGTGGTTGAGAGTTATTTCCCACTTCAAATTGGGATGATTCTTCCAGTTGAAGTTATATGTGTTCCCAAATAGAACTGGCCTCTTGATTCTGAGGTTGACTCTGAAGGATTTCTTGCTACTACCCCATGATTTAGTCATCTTGCAATGCTGGGCACATATCAGTGTGATGATCAATTAAAGTATATATGCCACAGATCTTGGGAACCACTGAGTTCCTGCCTGGTTAGCCATTAGCTATTGCATAAGCCCATAAAGTTGCTGTGAAGTTGGGTCAACATTGGATTCTCGGCGGCTTACTCCATGAAGGCCTTTAGTAGTTGTGGTTGTCCTGGAACCAAATTGCTGAAAATTGGCAGCCATATTCTCAATTAAAGCATGGGTCTTTGCCAGAGTCTTATCCAAAAGTGCCCCTCCACTAGTAGCATCTATCATACATCTATTAGCAGGTATCAACCCCTCATAAAAGTACTAAAGAATGAGTTGTTCAAGAATCTGATGATTAGGGTAGCTTGCACAAAGGAGTTTGAAACGCTTCCAATATTCATGTAAGGTTTCATCAATCTGGTGGATTCTAGAGATCTCTTTCTGATAGAAGCCACTCTTAGGTAGGAAAATATCTCTCTAGGAAAAGCCTTCTCATCCCTATCAAGTTGTTCACAATTCCACCTGGCAAATTAAAGAACTAGTTTTCTGTAGCACCCTCTAGGAAGAAGGGGAATGCTCTCAATTTGACATCATCCACCTCCATCCCATTGGGTCTCATGCCAGAACACACCATGTGCAGCTTCTTCAAGTGCTGGTGGGATCTTTCCAGATAGCCCATGAAACTTGGGTAGAGCATGAATCATATACCCCTTGAGCTCAAAGTCATTGTCTAGCCTGGGGTATGTAATGGCCAAGCACCTGGGTGAAATAAGGAGCAGTGAGCTCCCTAAGTGTCCTTTCAATCTACTGTGTTTGATGTATCACCTGAAACACTAAATAGAGGATCAGAATACTCAGATGGTTCCACTTGTTGACGCTTTGCCCTGCTAGATTTTTCTCAAAGTTTTCTCAATTTCAGAGTCAAGAGTTATCAAATTTCCAGGAAGAGGGAACGCCTCATACAAAGGAATAGAAAATTTTTTTCTTTTTTTTTTGCAAATAAAATAAATAGCAGAAAATGAAAAAGTAAATAAATAAATAAAAATAAAAATAAAATTGGAATAAAATAAAAATAGAAAAAATAAACAACTAAATTTTAATGTTTCCCCGCAATGGTGCCATAATTTAAACGAATTCGTCTACCTCCTTAAATTAGAAATTTATTTTAATGCTAAGTTGCACAAAAAATGTAATAAAGGGTACAACCTAAGTCGTCTTTCAAGGAGGCTTCAATACTTAGTTGGGAATTTCGGGGTTTTGAAGAATGAAATTATAGCAATTAAAATTAAAAGATAATAACAATAGTGAAGAAGACACTAGTGCAAGGTATTCCTAGGCTTAGAAATTAATTATCATTGACTAAATATTAAACACATTGGTGGCTATTAGTAATAAATTACTGGCAATTCTATTAGTGATCAATCAAACTCTTGGAATTTGATCAATGCAATAAACTAATAAATGATATCTCAATTTATTTAGAAATCATATTAATTTAATAAACCAATTGCTATAGCCTAACTGCCAATTGGAAAGTTAATTCTAATATTCTCCCTCAAACATAAACCAATAGATCTATCAATTTATGCCCAAATGGTTTCTCTAAATGATGATCGCTAATTTAGTTATCCCAACAAAGATTATAGCAATCACCACAATAATTATAGGAATAGAAACAGAATATTAAGAAAACCAATGCATTTAATATCAAAAGGGGTCTAAATATATCCAATCCATCCAGAAACCCTTACACTAGTAGAAATCTACTCCTCCATCTCTTGAGGATTACAACAATGAAGATAAAAGAGAATTTGAAAATAATAGTAACAATCCTTACCACAATCTCCAAGATAAAGCATCTTCATCAATGGAACCCTTAGAGAGAAAAAGAGAGAAATGTAGATAGAGAAAGTGGTTGTAGATCTAAAACTAAGTCAAAAACTAGGGTAAAATCTGTAACATTTCTATATATATTGCTCTTTAAAAATAGGTCAAAGTGGGCTAAAAAATATATCACTAAACTGATATCTCGTGATCACATGAGCACTAGCACTAAATGAGTGCCGGTGCTCACTAAATGATGAGGCAAAAAAAATCAATGGTTGTCACTTTGTTTAGCACTGGAGCGCTAAATGAGAAGTGTGATTCACGTCCAGTGCTTACTGAAGGCAGGCTTTCACGGTTGTGGTCCCTTTTTGCAATCTCTTGGCTTCAAGCTTCTTCCAAAGAGTTCCTAGCTTTGTTCTTGACATTTTGCCCTTGATCCAAAGCTCCTGTGCACAAAACTATATTCAAAGAGGCAAGTCAAATGCAATAGGGTGTAATTACAAATTATTCCAAAATCAGTGCAAAAGCCAATAATTCTTCCAAAATTACACAATGAGAAATAAATCAAAATCCTAATTAATTGCATCAATAGCACAATAAAACTCATGCAAAAAGCTAAAGTTTTGTAGTAAGATAATGACATAAATGCCCATTATAATATTTTGATGACTATTTTTGTTTTTTTCATTATTCATTCTCCACTCAAATGTATAATAATTTTGTTTGGGGGTTTGTCTCAATGTTTGTTGCCTTGTTGGAAGCTTCATTTTTGAGGTCTTCATGCTTTTAACTTGTTGTAAACTAGCTAACTTCCATCTTTTCAATATATATTTCAACGATAGAAAAATGTAGCTTTTTCCTGGATTGGCCTGGCCTGGTCTTTTAACAATTAAGCCAAACTAAAAGCTTTTTAAAAAGGCTACTTACATAAAGAGGTTAAGCTTAGGCTCTCCGCAAAGGCTATTAGACTTGCTAGGCTAGCCAATTTGTAGATATATTTATATACTAGTGTAAAATAATATACAAGTGAAATGAGGATTTGAACCAAGGGTCATGAGTTTTCTTATAAAAAGTGCTCACCGTTGTACTATCTTGATAATAACTTACCCAACAAATCTATTTGTATCTGCTACAAAAATAATTTAGAAATTAGAATCGGCAATTCTCATCCCAAAGGGCATAGTCACATTTCAAATTCAACCTTCATGACCCAAACCCTAAGACCTATTTGGACGTCTAATAATAAAGCTAATAATATTATATTTGATCGGAATAAGATTTGATGGTATAATGTCTGATAAATATTTAATACTATACAGTGTTTGGTGTAACAGCATAAGTATTCGATTTTATATTCAATAATATCATATTATTTATTTATAAATAATTCTAATATCTTAATTAAATATTAAATAAAATCAAATAATACTAAAATAGGAATTTTTATTATAATAATTTTCAAATATTATAGTTATGTAATTATTTACTAATTAAAATTTAATTTATATTATTTATTTAAATATTTTATAATTATTTATTATTTCAATAATGTATATAAATAAAAATACTATTTTATATATTTTAATATTTTATATTTTAATTATAATTATTTAAATTTAATTTACTAATCCTTATTTTTACATATTACATATTATTTATGCAAAATATTTATTTTTTATTAAATCTTTATTATCTTATTTTATTTATTATTTATCAATTATATTTATTTTTATTATATGTAACTAAATTAATATTATATATTATTTGTATTTATTTTATTATTATTTATTTAAATATTATTTTTTTAATAAAATATTTAAAAAATAATCTTAGATGCTATTCAGGTCTAAAAGTTTAGAACCCTCTTTCTCTCCCCTTCTCAGACTTGCAAGCCGCCACTGCCCCCAACACCGTCGACCTTAGCCTCGACCTCGCACGACCATCCTCAGCTCGCACTGTCGGAGAAGCCAAAGGGCGGGGGTTTCTGCTCGCAGTCAAAATAGCTAGCACCATCATGGTTTGAAGCAATCCACGCGCAGCACGGTCTTCGAAATAGCTCGCTCCATCGTCAAGATCTGATCCCAATTCGCACCGCCGTAAGCCTTGTCCCTCTTTCTTTCCCTAATCCTGTTCTTGCTGTGATTTCTGCTTCAAAATCGAGATCTGGTTTAGCTAATTTCTCTTTCTTGTTTCCATGTTTGCTTCTATCTCTATTCTCATTTTCTCCTGATTCTAATGCTTGCTGTGATTTCTGCTACTGAGGTTGCTTCTTTTATTAATTTTTGTGATTTATTGGTCATGTGATAAGTTTATTATGTAATTTCCATTAGGCACTATTATGTAATTTTTTGTGCCTGCTTGTAATACCTCCTGATATTGCTTGTGTCAATTTGGTTGAAATGAATTTGTGTTCATTCATTATATTCATCGTTTTGTGCAATGAATACTTTGGACAAACTTGGTCTTTGTAACTTCGTTGGAGCATTATTTCTAAATTTTATATATTCATGCAAACTTCAATATCTTCTTGCAGGTGTGTATTGTTGAGGAGGGGAAGGTCATAGCGCCGGGCAGGAACGGCGAACTACTGAGATACGAAAGGCAATTTGATCGATGACATTTCTTTTCTGTTTTTATGTAGTTATCTTCTATGCTGAATTATTAAAAAATTATATTATCTATTTCAGTATATTTTTGGTGCTATATTATTTTTGCGAAGGCTTATTTAAGGGGTGTTAAAAGGCCTAGGCCTGTTTAGGCCTAGACGAAGGCCTGGCCTTATGGCCTAACTATATGATTTGTAACAGATTTTAAAAATAGGCTTTGTAAATAGGCTTAAGGCCAGGCCAGGCCTCTCAAATAGCTTAGGCCAGGTCATAAATAAAGCCTCTAATAGGTAATAGGCTAGGTTCAGGCTCAATATTCTTGTTACAAGCCTGGCTTGTTTAGGGTGTGGCCTGACCTGGCTTGTTCCCACCCCTATGTGTCAGTTTCGATTTTTTGGATCAGAAAATTAGAACCATTTGGTGGTTTCATTTCCAGTATTTGTGAATGAACAATTTCTTATTTTGGATAATTTGGATTTAGTTATTCATTTTTTTTACACTTCATGTAGTTTGATTTTACTTTTATAGGCAGGCACATAATTGTTTTGTAGTCTTTTTAGGCATATTTGCAGGTTTGGCCCTGTTTCTGGCCTGTATTCAACTTGATTAATCCATCAACTCAGATCTTGGGTCAACTAGACAGTTTTGCTCTTCCTCCCCATTGTTTGGGGTTTTGCGGTTCTTCATCTCTCCACTCTCACACCTTGCTTGACATTGACACTTATACAAGCACCTCTCTGCTTACAGGCTTAAAAAGTGTGTGCTTTCACCACTGATACTCCATTATCTCTCCTGTTACAGACACAATCCAACATATCGCGGCTCCTTTGCAGCTTCTTTTCTGCGGCAAACAAGTTCTTGCTCCTCGACACTGTTTTTGACTTTGTTTTCTGCTAAATTTGTTTCGTTTGGATGGCTTATTCTAGGGACGTGATTTTCGTTCTGCCATTTGTGCGGCACGATGCTCACGGTCCCTTCAACTAAGTACGCAGAGTGTCCTTTATGCAAGACTAGGCGAAAAATAAAAGGTATAACTTCTTTTTTTGTTTTTGTTTTTATTCAAATTAATTTACATGCCTGGTTTTTCTTTGCTGATGTGTTACTAACATATGGTTACCACAACTTACTTAGGGTTCTTTATATATATATATATATATATATATCTTTTGGGTAGGTTTTGGGAAATATTAGTTGCAATTATTTTTTGGCTGAGAGTGCATAAGATTTAATTTTGCATTGACAAGTTTAAAACGTGCTAATTTTGATACACTAGAAATTGGGTTCAGATAATGCTGCTACCAAATTATTTCTGTCTCTTTGATTTGGCCCTTAATATGTGCAAAACTGCTCTGTATCTTAAGAAGCAGTCGGTGTGTTTCTGAACCAATGTTTTGTGTAGCATGTTGCTTTGGTTTTTAATGTCTCTCAAATTTCATCTGCTGGGTGTTTATGTTACGTGTGGATATGGCAACTGCTATTTCTCTTAAAGCATTATTGAGATGATGTTCATCATATTCTGTGTAAGAGATTTGGTCTACCAGTATGCTTATTACATCTGGTGAGCAGCGGAATATGTTGCTTTTACAATATTTTTTCTGTTGTGCTTTTACCTTAATAATGTGCATCTGTAATATTTTTGAAGTTTTTATTGTTGACGAGTATGTCATTGGTCTAGTGGTGTAAGCAGGTAAGAGTATTGTAAGAGTCTCTCTCTTTGTTTTCTACCATCTCTTTCATTTAAATTCATATCCTATGTAAGGCTTCATGACAAAATATGAATTTTATTCTGTGATCATCTATGGAACTGTGGAAGACGGATTAATTTGCACTGCCAACTTCTGGAGTGTTGGTGCACTTGTGTATGTGTTTGTGTGTGTCTTGCTGAGCTTGCATATTTAAAGCTTATAGTGTATGGGTGCATATTGAGGTCAAGTGTTTTTTTTTTTTTTTTCTCCTTTTTGGGTTTAGATGCTCCACTACTTAAATATTACTTTCTTCCCTTGACGTTTTATGCATTCTAACTGAATGTACTGTTATCAGAAATTCGTGGAAAGGAAATAAGTTACACAATTTCTGCAGAGGTATGCTTTAGATTAGCAGCAGGTCGTATTTTTATTAATTCTGTTAAATAGATCATTTCTATTGTCTAACATACAATGCATTATAAGACTATGTTGGGCCTAATAGGTCACTTTGATTGTGTGAGTGGAGGTTTGGGTAGAGGCTATATGTTCAATGCCCTCTAGATTTATGTGAATCATAGATCCATGATAAACTGATAGGTTTAGTTTTTCATTGTATGAAAGGAAATGAGGGGTTCAAACAGCTTTATTTGTTTTTGCCATGGTGGGAATTGGTGGAAAGATCACCATTGTGGTAGTATAAATATTTTAGCCTTTATGGAAACTGGGCCCCATGGCAATAGAGAAAAATTGTTGATATCATCTGTTAGGACCCCTTAGAATATTTTCCCACTATGTAATATGATCCATGTACCCTTTATGCTAACGTAGATGTTACAAGAAATCGGAAGACACATGTGGGGAATGGGGAGCATGTGACTAAGGGAGTGAGGAAAGTTATCTAACTAACTCTGCCACATAGGCAAAGATAGTGGAGTGGGGGATTGAGTATTCTATTTTGGGAGGATGGGAAATGCAATATAAGGGCAGGGAAGAGCTACCAAGGGGGTGTCTGAGATTTGGAATTGGGCTGGGGGAAGTTTCAGAGTTTTTCTAATACTTCTAGTTACTTTACATTTTTTTGTTTTTCATAATACACACTCATCTTCTATAGTGAATTCTTATACCATTTTCAATCTACATCTATCTCCTATGGCTTGGTACCTATCATCATCATTCATAAGCATGGCCTTGTTCTCATAAATTATTGGCACCTATTCCTTTTGTGCCCATTTTGGTTGTTAGGATATAAGAAGAGAGCTTGGAATCATTATAATCGATGAAGAGAAGGTGCAATTGTCTAAGGTAATGCATCTTGCAATATATAATTAAGTGCATCATTTTAAAGCAGATGTTTTCTTTTTGTTAATGATATCATCTGTTGTCAGGTCAACAAGAAATGTGAAAAATGTGGTCATGGTGAAGCTACCTTTTATACTAGACAGGTGATTATATTTAATAGTGAAGATTCACCAATTTAATTTATAGCTTATACTGTAGGCCATTTTTATGTATGAGAATCTTAATAATTTCAGATGAGATCAGCGGATGAAGGGCAAACCACTTTCTACACGTGTGTGGGCTGTGGTCATCAGTTTCAGGAGAATTAAGTTCGTACCATGTATAAATGCTAATTCTAATTGAGCCTTGACAGGGAGAGAGCATTGTCTATGAAAGTGCAAGTTATGGAGTTGAATTTTGGATTCTTGGCAAGATGAAGGATGTCTTGAAGATTTAAATTATTGATATAATAGAATGAAATGTAGAAAAAATGAATTTTGTTCGTAAATGCACTCACTCTCTCTGCTTTTTTTTAGTCTCAATTGATTTTCTCACAACTAAGCTATGGCGGTCCACTAAGCTGTGATGGTCCACTAAGCTATGCCGTAATTGATTCCGTAGAGGTATCACTGGTTCAACCTGGTTCACTTATCAAACCTTGAATCGGATTTATATTAATATATATATATATATATATATAAGTTTAAATAAAATTTAATAAAATAAACTAATTAACAACTTGACACTTTTAAGGGGTTTAAATATAAAAATATAAATAAATAATATAAATTCCTAATATTGTTCATATTCATAATTACGAATCACAATGACAGAGTTCAAAACATAGTTACATAAGTAAACTCATAAAGTTTTACATCATAAATTCACAAATTATGACAATACAAACAAAGTTAATGTATTTTTCTATAAGTCAGATTAGAATTTTTTTTAAAGTTTTAAAAAATCATTTAGCAAAAAAAAAAAAGAAAAAAAAGGAAGAAAAGGAAAAGACTAACTGGCCTTCTGCAAAATCCAGCCGATTCCTTTGATAAAAACTGGTCAGTTAACTGGGTCACAGGACTAATGCTTAGATACAAACAATGCTTGACAGTTTCATGACCGTCACTGGTTTTCCTGAAGCTGGTTCAGCGGTTTTACAACATTGGTTGTGAGTTTTGTAACATCATCCAAAGTACAATATTATCTTTAAGTCATTACATTATACTTAAGAGTTATTATTTATAATTAATAGTTCTTAATTATCTATAGCAAGTTAAATAGAATAAAGAGTAACTAAGTCGTGGTTCTATTAAAATATATAACAAAGCAACAAAGTATTTATTTAATTCAAAGTCAAGTATAAAAGAAAGCTCTTCTATCAGCTTTAATATACATATGTTCTTTATTATATTTACAAATAGATACACATCACTAAGTACAATAGTTGCAACTCTCAGCCACTAAAATACAGTTTCAATTTCTTTCGTGTAGTGCCTAATTGTTTTATAGATCAACTTGAAGATGATATGGGAACACAAACATATAGGATGAGAATTATACAATTCTAGTCATCCCAAAATACATAACAAAGAAAATCCATGTCATCGTCATCGTCCTAGTCACTTTGTTATTAAGAAAATGTGGTCATGTAATATTTTTCAAAGTTTCATTTTAAAGTTCAAAAACCATTTTTCTAAAGTGGGTCTCTTTTATTGTTCAATCACTTAGTGCACATAGATCAGAATTTTCCAACACATAGTAAACCATCTTAGGGACAATTCAGAATAACATGAATATGCATATAATAAATGCAGGAATCTCAATGACATGGTTTCATTTATGGTTATAGAACTCAACTTGGTGCATTTTTCTTTTTCATTGATATAGGAAAGACTTAGTTTATACTCTTAGTTTATATCACATGGTATTTATAGTGGATCACACCACACAAGGAAAATAGATTGCTTATCAGGACTAAGCTCATATATGATCATCAGACTTCATTTTTCCTCTCTGAATTACACAAGATATATTCCTAGCGATACGTCTACCGACTCATAATATCTTTAGGGAAGTTCATCTTTTGCCTTCCTTTTACTCAACCTAAGTCTTGTTCCGTTTTGTCTATATGTCAAAATATGCACGATTGAAGTTTATACATTCTCCTTTCTCACATAATTGCATTATGCACTTTTCTTTCTCAAATGCTTGCACAAGTCACATGTAGGCATTCATTCACAATGTAATTCTTATTCATTCCTCATAAATCACTCTTTAAAGTACATTAGATGCATTTATACTCATCATACTTGAATCAAAAGTCATTACATTAACAATTCAAGGTTTGGGTTCATTTCCAGCAATTAGGCAGATTTCACACCATTATAGCACAAATTTATTTGCATATCAAACAATCAATTTAGAGCCTATAAAAATTATCTAAGATACTTCAATGTGTCCACAAGATCCTGGAAATATTTTAGAGTAAAAATCATTCTCTAACTATGTTAATCAAATTAAACAAATTTGGTGGTCAAAGACCACCTAATCTTAGCCTAAAGCCAGAATTTCATAATTTTTAACCCTAGGAAATGACTGAATCAATTCATAATAAAAATCACGGTTGAACCTTAAGATGTTTCCAACATTCTGGAAACTTTCAAAGAAAAATCAATCATTTGCTGTGGTAATAAAATTAGCAAAATTCAGCTTCAAGTCCATCAATTCAGGCAACATAGGTAGAGTCTCAATTCATGATTTTTTTAAGCGTAAGGGTTAAACCTAACATCGAAATCATTCAAAAATTAATTTGAGCTTTGTTATTTGTAATTTCAAAATATAACTATGTAGCGATGATGAGGGCGGCCAATTGACGTAAAAAAAAAAATTTAAAAAAAAAAAAAAAAAATTTCGGGGGTGAATAGTAACCTTGTGGGCCCCATCTGGGATAGCTGAAACCCTAGATTTGGGCCATGGAGGTGCCCAAAATTAGGAAAACATGGGAACAAGGTTAGAAATAGGTAGGAATGATGATTTTATACCTGAAATTAATTTCGGGTAATATCGTTTAATGGGTAGGCTTTACCCGTTCGTGAGATTTCGTGTGCGGTTTTTAACATCGAAAGACACTTTCATTACCACAAATGGATGCTACCCACCTAATCAAGACATGTGGAAGGCCAAGATTTCATCTTGGAATCCAAGATCAAATCCTAGCCATCCATCCTTGCCTTGTCATCAAGTTAATCATTTCCTTGACAAATATCTTGACTTGCCATTAATAACAAGCCTAGTCACCCATTCTTCTTAAAGAAAACACCTCCATTTCGTGGCCAGCAAGGGGAGAAGAGAACAGCCACCATTTTTGTTCCCTTGAGCTTAATCTTGAGTTCTAACATCAAAAACCCTAAGCTAGAGTTGTTAAAACATCAAAACTTCTTCACCAAACTTGTTCTACACTTAATTCTTTACAAATCTAACCGATTAGAATTTGAATCCATCACTTTTTCCAACCTTGAGGGCACACAATCAGAGGTTAAAGGAAGGGTTTGATGTTGGTGGGGAAGCTTTGAAGTGAAGCAAAAACACTCTAGAGCATCATTTGGAGCATAGAGCTCAAGAGCTCTCAAAGTAGGTTTTTCTGCTTTTCTTGTGCAATTTTTCAATTCTGTTTTGGCTTACCCTAATTCCGAAATTTTTGATGATATTGATGATTAACATATTGATATTGATGTATGAATTTTTGTGTTGGGTTTGGATGGTTTTAAAATGGTTTTCTCTCAAGTGAAGTTGGAACTAGGTTGCTGGACTGGTTTCTGTTCTATGATCAGAATTTGTCACGAATTTTCTGGAAATTTTTGGGTGGTTTCATGAGCCATGAAAATTATATGTTGTAGTTAACCTCTTAAACTATACACACGAATTTTCTTAGGAGTTAATTCTAAGGTTTGATACCTCAAAAAATTGAGAACCGAATTGTACCTGCTGTCTGTGTTGTTGGAACTAAAGTGATAAACTTACCCGAATTTTTCACCATAGAAATTGATTGATTTAGCTCCTGAAATTTTTACACAAGACTAATAACATGTTGAAATACCTCTGTGAATTTTCTTGTACCATGATTCCATCGAATTCTAGGGCAAAAAATTCTGAGAACACAAGTCTGGACTATGAATTTGTGGCTTCTGACCACCAGAATTGCCTATTTTATTGAAGTAGTTATATAACTCTGATTGCCCTGAAATTTTTACAGGTTGTTTTAGACACATTGAAGTGTCATGTGAAATTTTCCTTAAGGTTGGAATGGTCGTTTAGTATGGTAATAAAATGTTGCACCTAGGACAATAACTCTGCCAAAGTGCTGGAAAGTAAAAATGGCTGAAAGTTTGTGGTAATATGATATCTAGTCCAAATGTATGACTTAGGAATGCATGCCAATTGTTTCGAATGCTTATTCATAATGACATGGATGAACATCTTATATAATTGAAAGGTCTACATGTGATGGTGACGTGTGATTGCATATTGGATAGTTTAAAGATTGATGTTTTGGACACAAATGAGAATTCCTTGTGAATGAATGTCTGTATGTGTTTTATGTAGGCAATAATGGTATGTTGAATTAAATTCTATGGCCAAAAGAAACATGAGATCCCTTTGACTTGTCAAAGGCAAGTAGAGTGAATTGAGATCCCTTCGATTTGTCGAAGGCAAGTAAGTGAATTGAGATCCCTCCGAATTGTGGGGGCAATAGAGGGATGAAGTCCCTTTTTGACTTGTGACATGTAAAAGCATGGTAGAGGCATGATTGACATTATATTGTGAGTGAATGTCTGTATATGCATTATGTATGTATTTGGAAAAGGAGAAAAGTACTTGATGCACTGATATGAGAAAAGAGAATATATATGGATTTCAGTCGTATGTTCTGACATATGGACAAAACAGAAACAAGACTTAGATTGAATGAGGGGAAGGCGAAAGTAGTAACTTCCCAAAAATTTATCTTGAGTCGGTAGACGTATCGGCTAGGAATAGATCTGTGTGGGATTCGGAAATGGAAAAAAATGAAGTTCGATGACCACGTATAGGACTTGAGTCTCCTGAAGCAGACTATTTCCCTTGTGTGGTGTAATCCACTACAAATACCATTTGGTATAAATTACTTATTGTGGAATTGTCCACGGCAGATACCCGTTGGGTATAACTAAGTCTTTCCTATGTCGATGAAAAGAGAAAATGCACTGACTTGATCTTATCCATACTATGTGAATTTAATGATGATGTTACACATATGATTGTGATACTTGTATATGTGAGCTTGATAATGATGTGTGTGCTAAGTAAAGATGAGATCCCTTAAATATGTCAAGGGCATGAAAGATCCCTTCGGTAGGTCAAGGGCATGGAAAGTAAGAAACAATATGAGATCCCCTTCGATGTACCAAGGGCACGTAAGGATAAGAATTATATATATGAGATCCTTCGACATATTGAGGGCACGTGAAGATGAGAATGATTTTAACATCTATGTTGAGACCAATGTATTTAAGTTAAAACTTGATAGTATATATTCTATATGATGATGTATTTGTATCAAGTGATTGAGTACTAAAAAGAATCCACTTTGAAGGATGATTTTAGAACTTTAAAATGAACCGTGATATATGTTGCATGATTCACACTTTCTTAATAACCGAAGTGGCTGGGGTGATGACGATGACATTATAAGTATGTGATTGGGGAATTGCCCTACTGAGAATTGTGTAATTCTCACCCCTATGTGTTTCTGTGTTTGTGTCGCTTCCAGGTTAAGCTAGGGGACTACGATGCGCTACAAAGGAACTCTTGAACAGCAATATGTAGTAGTTAATGCTTTTGATATGTTCTACTTAGTAGAATAGATGTCTATGTAAATGTATTAGAGAACATATATGTACTAAAGCTCCTCTGAGCTTCCTTTTGTATTTGAATATGTATTTAATAAATGTTGTATTTTCCTTATAATATGTGTTATTATCATTATGCTTAGTTACTTTACAAGGCGATCGAGTTTGCTATAGATATTTAAGAAAGGTCCGCATTAGGAAGTAACAACTCTAAGTATGGCGCCATGGCTTAAGAATGGGGTTGTACTTGGGAGGATGTTACACAAACCAAGGCTCAAGAAAATTCGTGGAACTAGCTTAGGATGTTAGTTTCAACATATAATTTTTCTAGCTCATAAAACTACCCACAAACACATTAGAAAATTCATAACTTTCCCTTGCCTGATAAAACCGAGAATTCAGCAACCCAATTCAAAATATCTTTTGATAAAAATGATTTTTCCACAACACAAAATCACTCCACCAAAGCAATATATATATATAATCACACAATAGAACTAGAAAATTCACATTTGAAACCATCAAAATCTGCAAGAAACATAATTTCCACAAACAAGATAATAAAAACCTACTTTGAAAACTTTAGAGCCTTATAACTCCAAAGGAGGTTCCAAATGGTTTCTTTTCACTTCAAGGCTACCAAATCAACCCCAAACCCTTCCTTAGGCAGTGAGGTAATGAGGTATCAAGGTGAGAATTGATGAGGAATTGAAATTCCAATCAGTTAGTTTGATAAATTATGAGAAGTAGAGCAAGTTTTGTGAAAGGATCTTGGTGTTTTAGTGACTTTGAGCTAGGGTTTTGCAACCTTTCAAGTTTCTCAATGGTGGCTTGAAAGAAAGAAGATGAAGGCTGTAACTTAGGGTGGTTTGGCTGAAATTGGTAGGTTGGAGTGATAATGTTTGGTAATTTATCTTTATCTTGGTGTAAATGTAGTCAAAATGAGTATTTCTTTCTTTATCAAAAAGAAATAATGAAATGGATGACTACGATTTGGTTTGTTGGTCAAAGAATGAAGCTTGGTCATCCACTTGGCTCAAGATAATTGAATCACTTTAATTTGGTGAGCAAGTAGCTTTTTTGGTGTTAAAATATCGAAATTCCACCGAAAAAATAATAAAAATGAAAGACTATGATTAAAACTTACTTTTCAAGTTTCAATCCTTGCCATCCACTTGGCATAGATGGTTGATGAAGGTTACTTGGCCACTAAGTAACTTGTATAGTGTTAAAATCGCACATTGAAACTCTCCGAACGAGTACAACATCGTACCTGTAATCAAACATTATCCGAAATTATTTTCTAGGTATAAAATCCTCATTTCTAACTATTTTTAACCTTAACCATATACTTTCTTAGTTTCAGGCATTTCTTGGTCCCGAATAGGGTTTCGGTAGTCCTGATGGTAGTAGAGCTCTTAAGGTGACTATTCACTTGTGGCCCGAAATTTTTTTAACACGTCCGTTGGACCATTTCATTGCTAAAATTTTCAGATTTTTAAAATTATGACTAATAAAGTTTAAATTAATTTTTAAATAATTTTTAGATGTTACAAGTTTGAATATAAAATAGCTTGTGTGTTTATCCCTTTCTAAAACTGATTGCTATTTCACATACTGGCTATTGCCGATTGTCTTTTTATGGTATTTATAGCCGAACCGCGTTATCTCCATTACCCTAACTTACACATCGGATTGCATCTTTATACCTACTGAGTTAGTTATATTTGTCTGTCATGTAGAAAGGCACCACTTGATCTTTTGAACGATTTTGGAAAGCAAAATGAAGGTGATTTGTTATCCATTTAATTACATGAAGAAAGCCATGCATAGTTTCTTTCGTCATGTTTTATTGGTCATCCTTATTCGAAGTTGTACCCCTAATTGGATGTGGTTTAAAGATAAATTTTCATTTTACTTGCAAGTAATGTTGTGTACATATCCTTTTTTGTAATTAGGATGACAATTTGGTATTACAACCATGATCTTGGAAGTCTTATAGAAATCCGCTATACACAATTCTTTCTTTATTGCAGTAGAATATACTTAGGCTATCAGTACGAAACAGTGTACACATAATTCTAACTAGCTCATAGTTTCACTAGGAATCCGTGGATGTGGCCAAAATATTTAAAAGGAATCCATGAATGATACTTCATGCCCAAAGATCTAATGTTTGCGTATGAATCTATGTTGCAATGTCAAATCAATACGATTCATGTGCGAGTAAATGAGAAATAATGTTCAATTATAACTTCTAAGTGGCAAAGAAGTTGCAAATGCGCAAATGCAAAATGGAGACATTCGCAGGAAGGAGTTTTTAACAAAAATTTCATTTTAGTTTTGACCAAAATATTTGGGACAAATTAATTCACTCAAGAAAGTCTAATTGAAATTCCTCGTGATGAACGGGTAAGAGAGGGATAAAAGTGTTCCACATTTGAATGGTTAAGAGATTTTGGATATACTTTCAAGTGTTGTGAGACTATCAATTCACTCTAAAACAAAATTCACCCAAAGAATTAGCTAACAGCTATTGGGAAGTATCTAGGACTCTGGATAGTAGCTATATCTAAGGGAAAAGAGATGGATAAATTTTATTTAAAACTTAGTGAGTAGATTTTCACTCGTAGTTGATAAGGGGCATTTATGCCACTTATCTTGCCACCAAACCTTAGCATTTTGCATGAGTTTCATCTTGAGTTATTGATGCAATTAATAAGGATTTTGATTTACTTCTCATTGTGTGATTTAAATGGAATTATTGACTTTTGCATTGATTATGGAATAAATTGTAATTACACCTTGTTGCATTTGACTTATCTCTTTGAGTATGGTTTTGTGCACAGGAGCTTTAGATCAAATACAAAATATCAAGAACAAGGTTGTTGATTTTCTAATGTTGTCCAACTTGACCTCTAATTAGTATTTTCTACATATCTGAGCTACAGATCTCCGATTGAGGTGATTTTGGTGGTGTTGGAAAGCTTATTCAAAGAACTACAACTTCTATTTCAGGTCGAAGAGCTAATTGAACGTTTTGACCCTAAAAATAGGCTTTGAAGTTCTTGAAGACCGCCCAGCGTAATAGAGGGACCGAAGTTAGAGAATTCACACTGGAGACCGCTGAGGGTCAAAAATCTAGGCGGTTATATGCGAGCAGCCAGTCTGAGGACGTGAATTTTGCACATTGGGCCCGATTTCAGTATTTTTTAGATTTTAAAGACTCATATACTATCACACAATTGATTCTAATTTACTCTCTCTCATTCACACTCTGTCATTCTCTCTCCCTAGAAACACTTTCTCTCTCTACATCTCTTTCTTCTTCTCTCTCTTCTCTCTCTAAGGGTTCCATTGTGAAGGTGCCTTATCTTGGGATTGTGGCAACGATTATTACTATTATTTTCAGGTTCTCTCTTATCTTCATTGTTGTAATCCTCAGAGATGAAGGAATAGATTTCTTTACTAGTGTAAGGATTTCTGGATAGATTGAGATGACATTTGAGACCCTTTATTTATATTGAATGCATTGGTTTTCTTAATGTTCTGTTTCTATTCCTTTAATTATTGTGGTAATTGCTATAATCTTTATTGAGATAACTAAATTGGCGATCGTCATTTAGGGAAACTCTTTGGGTATAAATTGATAGATCTATTGGTTTATATTTGAATGAGAACATTAGAATTAACTTTCCATTGGCGGTTAGGCTATAGCAATTGGCTCACTAAATTGATGTGATTTTTAAATAAATTGCGATCGTAGTTTATTAGTTATTTGCATTGATCATATTCTAGAGGTCGATTGATCACTAGTAGAATTGCTGGTAATTTATTACCAATAGCCACCAATGGGTTTAATATTTAGTCAATGATAATTAATTTCCAATCCTAGGAATACCTTGCACTAGTATCTTCTCTATTGTTGCTATTATCTTTTAATTTTAATTGCTTTAATTCTCAAAACCCCCAAATCTTCCCAACTAAGTATTGAAGCCTCTTTAGAGACGACCTAGGTTGTGCATTTATTACATTTTTTGTACAACTTAGCACTTTATAAATTTTAATTTGTTTATGAGTCGCGACAGCTCGCATCAAATTTTGCGTTGCTTGGGAAGGCATTAAAACTTAGTTGTTTAATTTATTATTTTTTATTTTTTTCCAATTTTTATTTTATTTTATTTTCATTTATTTATTACTTTTTTATTTTCTCCAAAAAAAAAAAAAAAAAAAAAATCAAAGTGTCAACAAGCAAAACCATCTGAGCATTCCTCTGTTTAGTGTTTCAGGAAATATAGGTAATATAGGAGATCGGAATAGACACTTAGGGAGCTCACTGCCCTGACTTTACCCAGTCCTTGGCCATTACTTACCCTAGGCTTGACAATGATTTTGAGCTTAAGGGGTATATGGTTCATGCCCTGCCAAGTTTCATGGGCTATCTGAGAAGACCCCACCAGCACTTGAGGAAGCTTCATATGGTGTGTTCTGGCATGAGATCCAATGGGTGGAGGTGGATGATGTTAAGCTAAAAGCATTCCCCTTCTCCTTAGAGGTGCAGAAAAATGGTTCTTTAATTTGCCAGATGGGATTGTAAAGTTGGATGGGGATGAAGAGACTTTTTTAGAAAGGTATTTTCCACCTCTAGAGTGGCTTCTATCAGAAAGAGATCTCTGAATCCGCCAGAGACTGATAGACTCTACATGAATATTGGGAACGCTTCAAGATCCTTTGTGCAGCTGCCCTAATCATCAAATTCCAGAGCAACTCCTTCTTCAGGACTTTTATGAGGGGTTGATGCCTGCGTAGATGTATGGTAGATGCTGCAAGTGGAGGGGCACTGTTGGATAAGACACTAGAACAAGCCCGCGCTTTGATTGAGAATATGGCTGCCAATTTTCAGCAATTTGGTTCCAGGGCAGCACAACTACTAAAGGCCTTCATGGAGTGAGCCAGTTAGAGAATCCATTATTGACCCAAACTTTACAGCAACTTTCTGGCATTATGCAGCAATTAATGGTGAGCCAGGCAGCAACTCAGTGGTTCCTAAGGTCTGTGGCATATGTACTTCAAATGACCATCACTAATATGTGCCCAGCATTGCAAGATGACTCCACCACTGGGTAGCAGCAACTAGCCCATTCTAGAGTCAACCTCAAATTAGGCAGGTTAGTTTCCATTTGGGAACACTTATAACTCCAGCTGGAAGAATTACCCTAATTTGAAGTGGGGTAATAATTCTCAACAACAAGGTCAACCTTCACAGCAAAAGTACTTGGCACCCATCAGAGGCAACCGGCCTTCCCACACTTCATCTTCAGATCCTACTATGGCTGAGATGATGAAGATGATGATGGAACAAATGAGGAAATTAGAAAGAAAATGCCTAGCTGAGAGAGGAGGTGACTCAATTAAAGCAAAATTAGAGTCAACAAACCCCAACCTCCAGTTACCTTCCCAGACCATGCCAAATCCAAGGGGAAATGTTTGTGCTATTACTCTTAAGGTCTGGGACAAAAATTCAGAAGTGCCTGGACTTGTACAGGAAAAGAAGCAAGCTGAAGATGAGCCTGAAGAGCATTCTGATGAACATGGTGCTCAACTAGCACTACAACGCTTAACCAAAGCAATGAAAACCATGACTTCACTCCTCCACTACCTTTCCCTTAGAGAATCTATCCCAAGAAAGTAGATACATCAAAATTTGATCCAGAAACATTGGAAACCTTCAGAAAGTGCATGTAAATATACCTCTATTGGATGCAATCAAGCAAATTCCCAAATATGCTAAATTCTTGAAAGATCTGTGCACCAATAGGAGGAAAATAAAGGGCAATGGAGAGGACCAGGTGACTATGGGGGTCAATGCTTCCTCCATTATTAAGCTGGCAACTTACCACCCAAGTGCAAGGATCTACATTTACTATCCCTTGCACTATTAGGAACTTGCACATCACAAGGGCCCTGGCTGACCTTGGAGCTGGCATTAATGTTATGCCTAAGTCTCTTTACCAATACCTGAATTTTGGAGAGCTCAAGCCAACTGGGTTGCAAATTCAGCTGGCCAACCAGCATTACAAGACCAGAGGGAGTTTTGGAAGATGTTCTTGTTTAGGTAAATGATTTAATATTCCCTGATTTTTATGTGCTTGAGATGGAGAATGACACCAATGCCAGCAGCATACATTAATCTTGGGTAGACCATTTTTGAAACTGCTAAAACCATGATTGATGTTTATGTTGGCACATTATCCATGGAGTGTGGGGACATGAAAGTCCAATTCTCTTTATCTGATGCTATGAAACATCCCCATGAGGAACACTCTGTGTTTGACATTGATGTCATTGATTCCTTAGTTGATGATGCTTGTGGAAATATGCTCTGAAGGATCCAGACCTCTCTTCTCCACTTTTTCTTCTTCTATGGGATATGATGAGCCTCTTGTGTTAGAATGTCTTAAGTTTTCAAAGACAGGTACACCTAAGCAGCAGTCATCATTACCAGGTGCCCATGACCAGCCCATATTGGGTAAAAATTCCTATGAGGGGCAATGGATCTTGCTCATGAGCCCAGAGCAAAACTGATGGCTGGAAAGCCAAAGTCTAGATGGAAGGGACTACTCTTGGTCACCGTGCACATCTCAATGGTACAATTGAGTTGGAAAATCCTAGGATGACTGGTGCACCATTGATGAGCATTAGAATGTACCTCCATGAGTCCCAGAGAACTAAAGGCTCAAATGACCTATCTTTGGGTTGAAGCGCACACCCTCCATGAGGGTCTTGACCGTCCAATTAGGGATGTTAAAACAAAGTGCTGGGTGGGAGACAACCCACTGTGAGTTTTTCTTTACCTTTCCCTTTTAATTTTTTGCATTTTATTTTATTTTATTTTATTTTTTATTTTATTTTTGTTCATTTTTAGTTTTAATCCTTGCATCATATTTATTTTGTTTGTGTTTTACACCATCCCTTTGGCACCTTAGAGGTTACATGCATAGGCTCACACCACATGCACTTTATTGACTTGCTTGGCATTGACTTTATTTTGTATTACATGCTTGGTGGATTCACTGTGATATTTGAATTGAGTACATGCACTTGTACTTGTGAGATTTTGAGCCTCTTTGATTGAACTATCATGTGCCATGCTTATTTGTTCATGTATGCTTCCTTCTTTGGATTTGCATTTTAGAACTTGCTTAGGGTTTTATTTGAAATATGTTTTTTATGTGCATGTTTGAATATGATTGAGGCATTTTTCTTGTTTTTAGCCACTTGCCCATATAGCCAACCTTTGCATGTTACTATTGTTTAACCCCCTTGAGCCTTATTGCCCATTCTTTTGTTTTAGTACATCCTTAGCAAAAAGTGAAAAACCATGTAAATTCCTAACCTTTTAGGATTAGGAGAGCATTTGTGCAAATTCTTATTTGTGCTTGAGCATAAGTGTGGGGGAGAGCATAAGGACATACCTTAATTTAAGTGTGGGGAGGAATAATGTGTACTCAAAATTCAGCAAGTGGCATACCCAAAAAACAAAGAAGAAAAGTAAGGTGATTGAAAAAAAAAAGCTTGATTGAAGGTGTGTCACATTGCAAAAGAAAGGCCTATAATTGTGTTAATTTAGACAAAGTGTACCCTTTGGCACTTGTGCTCTTAGTGTATGCATTTGTTCTCCTTTGACTTAAGGTTTAGCCCATTGGCCTATATTTTTGCCCACCTTCACCTAAGTCCCATTACAACCAAAGGTAAGTCCTCTTGATTCAGTATGCATGTGTGTATGACAAAATGGAGAATGAGACCTATAGTAAGCTTATGGTAATGCATTTTCAATTGAGGTGACTGAGTGTGCATTATAACCCAAAACACTTGAGTGAATGAGTGGCAAACACTAACCTTGGGAGGATTTTTGTACTTGATCCATGCATCATATGTGAATTCTACTCTGTGCTATGTTCTTGTTCATGCCTTGCTTGTTGTAATTCTCAAGGTTGTTGGTGTGAAAGCTTACTGTATGCCTCTAGGTTCATTGGATTAGTGTATTGTCATTTAATTTCATGCATCATGCATTTTAGGTTAGGCATCTAGTGTAGTCCTTGTATATTTTTCATCCATACCTTGGTTTGATCTTAGTTTCACATGAGGACATGTGAAAGCATAAGTGTGGGGGAGTTTGATAAGGGGCATTTATGCCACTTATCTTGCCACCAAACCTTAACTTTTTGCATGAGTTTCACTGAGTTATTGATGTAATTAATAAGGATTTTGATTTACTCCTCATTGTGTGATTTAAATAGAATTATTGACTTTTGCATTGATTATGGAATAAATTGTAATTACACCTTGTTGCATTTGACTTGTCTCTTTAAGTATGGTTTTGTACACAGGAGCTTTAGATCAAGTGCAAAATGTCAAGAACAAGGTTGCTGATTCTTTAATGTTGTCCAACTTGACCTCTAGTTAGTATTTTCTACATATCTGGAGCTACAGATATCCGATTGGGGTGATTTTGGTGGCGTTGGAAAGCTTATTCAAAGAGCTACAACTTCTATTTCTAGGTCAAAGAGCTAATTCGAATGGTTTAGCCCTCAAAATAGGCTTGGAAGTTTTTGGAGACTGCAGAATCGAGACCGCCCAGGCGGTAAACAGAGTGACCGAAGTTAGGGAAATTCACATTGGAGACTGCCTAACAGTCAAGAACCGCCAGGAAGTCATATACGAGTAGCCAGGTATAGCAGGATGCAAATTTTGTGCACTAGGCCCGATTTCAGTATTTTTTAGGTTTTAAAGACTCATATACTATCACACAATTGATTCTAATTCTCTCTCTCATTCACACTCTCTCATTCTCTCTCCCTAGAAACACATTCTTTCTCTACATCTCTTTCTTCTTCTCTCTTCTCTCTCTAAGGGTTCCATTGGTGAAGGTGCCTTATCTTGGGGATTGTGGCAACAATTGTTGCTATTATTTTCAGGTTCTCTCTTATCTTCATTGTTATAATCCTCCAGAGATGGAGGAGTTCTTTACTAGTATAGGGATTTTGGATGGATTGGGATGACATTTGAGACCCTTTGTTTATATTGAATGCATTGGTTTTCTTAATGTTCTAGTTTTTATTCCTTTAATTATTGTGGTGATTGCTATAATCTTTATTGGGATAACTAAATTGGCAATCATCATTTAGGGAAACCTTTTGGGTATAAATTGATAGATCTATTGGTTTATATTTCAAGGAGAACATTAGAATTAACTTTCCGATTGGCGGTTAGGCTATAGTAATTGGCTCACTAAATTGATGTGATTTCTAAATAAATTAGTGGTCGTCGTTTATTAGTTATTTGCATTGATCATATTCTAGAGGTCGATTGATCACTAGTAGAATTATAAGTAATTTTTTACCAATAGCCACCAATGGGTTTAATATTTGGTAAATGATAATTAATTTTCAATACTAGGAATACCTTACACTAGTGTTTTCTCTATTGTTGCTATTATCTTTTAATTTTAATTGCTTTAATTCTCAAAACCGCCAAATATTCCCAACTAAGTATTGAAGCCTCCTTGAGAGACGACCTAGGTTGTGCACTTTACTACATTTTTTGTGCAACTTAGTACTTTATAAACTTTAATTTGTTTGTGAGTTGCGACAGCTCGCATCGCGGTCATACACGGGACAATAAGGAAATATGTACATAATAATACATAAATGAAAATAATAATGTCAACAATTTTGTATATACAATAAGAAAACATAATAAATTTTATTGAGGAATTAAAGGAGAGACTGAATGCTAAATAAGTCACAAAGGCAATGCTCAGTCCCTAGTGAACAAGAGCATCTAATCAAACTGTAATGGTCCCTCGCAAACCGCAACCTCCTAGATAGGAGCATATAATTCAGACCATAACAGTTCCTCGTGAATCGCGCCCTTCGTGGACTAATTTGAGTAAGGGTGATTGCCCCTCATGGGCGACATGGTATACCAAGGTTAAAGAATTGACTATCGTTAACTCATAACTCTCTTTCTCTTTAATTCATATATATACATCACTCACAGTCATCATGCTAAAGTTTTAAAAGCTAAAAACTCACTTTAGTGCTTTCCATCATCTCTACATTTCTTATTCTACTTTCTAAGGCAAATACTTTCATTTATAATTGTTTTGGAAACAATTAAAGAAACATAGTAGTGGAAATAACATATAATGGTCAACAATGATCCCATATATTTTCTAAAAGTCATGCATTTTCATGGAATAATCTAAAATCATAATTTTTCTAACTTCATAGGGAGTATTTACAATGCATAGAAAATACTCATAATGGCTAAAATAAAGTCATGGGCTTAAACCACCAACACGAAGGGGTTGAGAAGAGGTGTCAACACCAATAGAGCTCTGGAGAGCAAGAATGATACAACTATTTATCATGGAAACAACAAAAACCATGAATGATAACTTCTATATACTAGGATAGATTTAGGGGTTCCAGGGGAGCAACTAAACATGACCAAACTTGTGTACATTGATACCCATAAGCATAAACATTAAGAATAGAAGAAGAACTATGCCACTATGAATTTCTTACCTTGGAGCTTAGAAGAGGAAGAAAATGAAGGAGAAAGATAGAACATGGGTGGTAGAGAGATTGAAGGCTGCTAGGTTTTGAATTTGGGGGTGAGAAATGGGTTATGTTGCGTTTATATATGGGTGGGGACTTACTAGTCGAAATTGTGTCATTTTGGATGTGTGTCAGCATAAGGGTCTCGCAGAGACTGCCTAACTCTCTGCTCGATGTAGCAAGGATAGCTCGTTGCACTTGCTTGTTCATAGGAAAAATGTAGACTTTAGCAACGAGGTGATTTTTAGCAAACCAAGCATTTTCGGGTCTGTAAAGACTGTTAAGCTTAACCAAGGATACGTGTACTTAAGGCATCTCATATTCTCTAACTTCCTTGGAAGCCTCCTATATATACCCCTAAGACTCTAGGTATATTTTTATATTCTTTTATTGAACATTGCTTACTTATAACTAAACTTATACAATTCAGTAAAGTCCTTATAGGTACCTACCCTATCTCATGGAGAAGAAGACTGGACATTAAGCACTGTGTCCATAGAACCTTTCCTTTGGAGACAATGTAGAGGTACCAACTTCCCATTCCTCCACCTCGTTACATTGGCGCCATCTCTAAGAACATGCTTTGACTGTTTTCTTCTCATGTCTTTTGCCACACTGTTATGTCCACTGTGAGGAGGATTCCTTCCGAGATCTATGGTGTGAGCGCCGATCACTAGAGAACAACCTCCATGAGGCGAAAGTCCACACTAGCTTGGAATTCGCATCCTGTTCACTGTCGAGGTGCGTCCCGTTATTGGCTCAATCTTGTAGACATCATTAGAACAAACATTGTGAGAGCCAAAGATCAAAATTCTTCCTTTTTGCAGAAATGCTCAAAGTCATATGAGAGTAGGTGATCACCATTGAAGACTTTTAAAGGGACATCAATGCTATGAAGGAAGTTGAAGAAGATAGGTGTAGATTCAAGGAGTTGCATCACACCAAGATGCGACATTGGCATGAGAAGAGCCTAGCCAAAGACCTTTGCCTTCATGATGAAGAAATGGCACATCGCTAGCATGAGTGCTATCCAAGGGAATTAGGAGAAAGGGAATCCGGGGAAGTCAATAAAATGCTGAATTCAACTCAACCTTCACAACTCCTCGCCTTTGTTGGTAGCCTCCCAGAGGAATGAGACGAGAAACCGTATAACAATGAGCGTGTCTTACATCACCAACAAAGAACTCGCGTGTGCTCAAACAGTTCATGCTCAAGTTATACGACATACCACTCTCGACCCTAGGGCACCAGAACATCTTGTTGGGTGATGGTTTACTCATATCATTGGAAGTCGATGGATGAGGAAGAGGATAACGACTTTCGACTACATTATGAGCGCACTGCTACCTAAGGATTTCAAAAAGCTTATGGAATTGGAAAGGTATAGTGGCACCTTTGGCCCTCAAGATCACCTAGACATGTTGAAGTCTTAGTTGTATTTGGTAGGGGCCTGATGTGATAAAATCAGAGCTTTTCCAATTACTCTTTAGAAGGCAACACTCAAGTGGTTCAATAACCTTCCTCCAGCTTTCATCGAGCACTTATCTAGCATGGCATCCAAATTCTTGGCTCATTTCGACACTTGTAGGTTCAAGCCCAAGTCTAAATTGCACTTATTAAGGTTCTACCAGTAGCTAAATGAGCCCCTCCATTATTACTTGGAGCGCTTTAAAATAGAAACGCTAATATGTAAAGAACTAGCATACAAACAACCCTGGTCACTTTGATGAATGGGCTCTAAGATGGATAATTAGTATAGTATTTAGCAAAGAAGTCGCCTTACATGCTCAAGGAAATTCAAAAAGGGCAGAGAAGTACATTCACCTCGAAGAAATAATGCAAGTTAGGTTAGATATCCACAAACACTTGAGCCTTCAACAACCTTAAGTGAATCGTCGCAGGAAGATAAAGGTGCAAAGCGAAAGAATGTATTAGATGGAAGTTGGTAACCCATCCCAAGAATGTGTTAAATAAGGTGAAGATTTGAAGCACATAATTAACGAGATCCTAGGTAGGTTTGCTAATGGAGGAATCATGTGATGCCTTAGGTCTACATGTCCCTAGATAAGTTTATTGCGGCCTTAAGGTCTCTCAGGACCCACTTGTGTTGCTAAAGACCCTCTAATTGCATGAAATGCCCCAAAAATGCAAAACTTGCATTTCTATGACCATTATGGCGGTTAGGGATGGCTATAGTGGTGGTTAGTGAAATTACATCATGGTTGGGTCCGTGAGTAACCACTCCAGCGTCAGACTGCTATAGTGGTTAGGTTGTCTGGCTTGAGATGCTTTGGTTGGTGAAAACTGTGGCGGTCAAGTGCATATGTGCTGAATTGTTTTTTCCTTTATTAACGCTGAGAGGTCATACCGCTATAGCAACGCCTCCGATGTCAGAACACATCCAAAACAACGCAGTTTAATTTAAATACCCCATCTCCCTATATAAATTCTTATAAACACTTCCCTATGCTTTTCAAACTCCAAAAATGCAAACCCTCACCTCCCAAACCCTCTTCCACCCTTTATTCTCTTCCTCCTTTAATCCTACCTTTTCTAAGCTTCTAGGTAAGGATTTAACAATGGTTTATGCTAGGGTTCCTCCATTTTCTTCCTTTTTCATGTGTTTGGGTATTGTTGTTCTTGATTGTTGTCAAGGTTAGGTACTCTCCCAATGTTCATCGAGTTCTACTAGTGAGCTTATAGTTTATTCACGTGTTTATGTGGTAGACATTGGTGGCATTCCTACTTTCAGAGTTCTATTGGTGTTGTACCTCATGTTCCACCCTTTGAGGTTAGTGGGTTCAAGCTCTGAACATTGGAGCTTATTAGCTCCAGAACCCTTCGAGAGCTTCATACCAATATGTTTTGAGTGACAACAAAACCAATTTAAAGAAAATATTTTGAAGAATAGCTAATGTCTACCTTGAGTTTCTTGACACAGCATACAGGTATTCCTGATTGCATAACACGGACTTGAAATGAGAATAATTTCACTTTGCATGTGCAAACATGATTTATCTCATTTAAAGAGATTGAACTTAATAGAAAGTGAGTGTTATATCGTTCAAAGTACGCATACATGCTTTACGAATGAAAGGGAATCATATCAAGGGTAATAAACCAAGGTCTGGACGAGACCAGAAAGTACAACATAAATGAAGATATCCATCAACTACTGAAGCCAAAATGTTCTATTATCTTCAATCATCACACTCGTAATGTTTTGTTCATCAACAAGCCATGATTGAAGAGAAGAAGACCCAAGAATTATCAAGAAAATAATACCGCACATTAGAAAGCTCACTTAGTGATCCTGTGCCCTCTACAAGAAACGGAGGGATTTTCTTTTTGAAATTCAAATTTGAATTTGAAAAGTCAAAACTCAATGAATGAACTGGAATGTCATATCTTTTGCCACCTTGTTCAACTACCTCAGCTTCTAGAAATAGTTCAGAAACCGTGTTTAGAAAGTAAGAGTAGTTTCTGAAGAAGCATTAGAAACCTCAATCTTGCAACGACTTTTGCAATAGCCCTGACAAAAGGTTACTATTTTAGATTGCTTTTCCAAGACACAAATGGATGATCAACATGTGTTACTTGGACATATGATCAAAGGAAATGGTTATAAGAAAGATCATCTATAAATAGAGATGTTGTGCTTTCAAAGAAAGAGATTGATGCTATATAAAGAGCAAAAACTCTCTGAAAATCTCTCCTCATTTACTTGTAGAGTTCATTACATCTAGTAATCATTTCCTTTGATTGTAAAAATCTTCTTTCTACATTCTTCCAGTGTTCATACGTTCTTCCTAGGAAGAACATTTAGAAAGAAGTCATTCAAGTATTTCCAGAACTTTCTTTGTAAATCTTATGAAAATTTGAGTATAGGTTAGTTTGAATTACAAACCTAATCACAAAACTTTGTATCCTCGATCCAGGAGTGATCGATGTGAGCTTAGCATGGAGAGGCTAGTCAAAGACTACTTGCAACGTGGAGGTAAAGGTGTTTGCTAGTCTCGAATTTAGCTTGGAGAGACTAGTCAAAGACTACTTGGTTCAGCTTGAAGGCTCGTAAATAACTACTTGGTTCAGCTTGAAAAGGCTGGTAAATAACTACTTCGTTTGTGACAGTATGGGTTGTCTGGTCATGCGAGAGCTTGGGAAGGCTATTGTAAAGACTATCCTTATTCTTTCTCTTGGGAGAGAAAGATTTAGTGGAACTCAATGGTTGTTGAGAACTGGATGTATGAGGTTGGCCAAACTAGTATAAGTATCACCTTTCTCATTCATCTCTTATTTTATTTCTGTATTTGATTTGTTTATTATGTTAGTTCTGGAAAACTCTTTTTCACGTTTTTATTTCATATTCAGTTTAGAAAGTTCACTTTTTGAAGTCACTAATGTTTTTGCTACACGTCAAGCTCATAGCTTGATAGTATCTTGAGTAAGTTTTTCAGAAGTCAAGTAAAGAAAGAAAAGGCAAAGCATGATTCAACCTCCTTTCTCATGTGCATTCTTACCTACAAGTGGGATCGAGCTTGGCCTCTAAGAGGTTAAGCATTTTAACGATTGCAAAGGACAAAGATCCGAAGGATAGATAGCACAAAAATATTCATATAGCAGAAGGACACTCCATTAATAGAGCCCCATTCTTTGATGGTGGGGATTATGCGTCCTGGAGATCGAATAGAGCTGCTCATAAAATATACAAGTCTTGACTTGTGGAGGATAATACAAGAAGGAGATTTTGTTCCAAGGGATGAAGTTCTAGGAATAGATGATGCACCTTCAACTTCAAGAGAAATCCCTCAGAGTAGGTGGACGAGCAACACAAGGCCAGAGTTCAATTAAACTCAAAAGCTAAGTACCTAGTTACGTGTGCACTAAGCAAAGCGGAATATGAAAAAATCATTGCTTGTGACACAGCAAAGGAAATATAGGATAGACTCTACATGCTACATGAAGGCACTGATCAAGTTAAAGAAACTAAGTCAGCATGCTGGTTCATCAATATGAGATGTTCAAAATGACAGATCAAGAGAACATTAATGAAATGGCCACTAGGTTTATGCACATCATAAACCCACTAAAGGCATTAGGCAAAAGATACTCTAACTTTGAAATGGTTAAAAAATTTTAAGAAGCTTCCTGTCAAATGACGCCTAAGGTCATAACCATTCCTGAGGAAAAAGACCTTCAAACTCTTGGATTTGATGCACTCATTGGGTCTCTAAAACTCATGAGGTAGTGCTCTGATAAATGCATGGTGAATCCACCAAGAAGTGTAACTCCATGGCCTTAAAGTCATCTCATCAAAAGGCAAACAAAGTTCAATCAATGAAGGTTGCTGAAACCTCTAATGAAGAGGAAGAAATCGATGATGAGACAAAAGAAGATGATGGAAACGAGCTTCCATGGTGAGGAAAATGTCCAAGGCCTGGACAGGCAAAATGAAGATAAGAAGTGACATCAACCTCAGGAAGGACAGGAAAGGCAAGGTGAAGTTTGAAAGTGTCATCTACTATCACTCTGGGGAGAAAGGACATTTCAAACCAGATTGTTGTAATACCCTAAAAATTAGTTAAAAATTAATTTGAGTTTTATTAGTCATAATTTTGAAAATCTAATAGACATAGTAATGATAAGGATAGCTCAATAGACGTGTTTAAAAAAAAAATTTGGGCCGAGGTGAATAGTGACTTTTGGGCCCCAAGTCCCCAGGAAGCCGAAACCTTAGAATTAGGACCCAGAGATACCCGAAATTGAGAAGTTATAGGATTAAGTTTAGAAATGGGAAGGAATAAAGATTTGATGCCTTGAATTAATTTTTAGGGCAATATTTGATTACCTGGGTATGGTGTCTTACAGTTCGGTAAAATTTTGTGCGATTTTTAACACCGAAAGATAGTTAAATCTTTACAATAAAATAAAGTTATCCTTATTAGCCAAGTGTAAGGCTAAGATTTAATCTTGATTTATAAGATTAAATCATAGCCATCCATTTACTTTCTTTCTTTAAGAATTATCCATTCATTTTATATTATATTCCAACTTATTTACAAGATAAACATCACACAAATCTTCTCCTTGAAGCTAATAACATTTCGGCCAAATAGGAAGAGAAGCAGTAGCCACCATTTTCATTTCTCAAGAGCTCTAACTTGAATTCCAACCTCAAAATCCTAAGCCTAGACTTGTTGAATTCATAAGTTTTCTTCATTAAACTTATTCCACACACCAGTACCTACAAATCTAACCAATTGAAATCTCAATTCTCCATCAATCCTCACTTTGATACCTCACTTTCTCACTAATTTAGGAAGGGTTTGGGTTTGATTTGGGAGCTTTGGAGTGAAGGTAATCCATCTTGGAGCATCTTAGAGCCAAGGATACACTAGTTTCTAAGAGTAGGGCTCTTAAACCTTTTGGTTTTCAAATATGTTTTTTGAAGTTTGGTTACTGATTTACTTGATATTTTTAGTTTTATTGATTAGTCATATAAAGATATTGATGTATTAATTTTGGTGGAGTGTTTAGAGGATGTTAGAAATCATTTTTGTGAAAAGAGATTTTGAACCATGCTACCGGATTTCATTTTGTATAGGCAGCACTGATCGAATTTTCGAAGGAATTGTGGGTATTTTCATGAGCTAGAAAAATATATGTTGAAGCTAACATCCTAAGGTAGTTCCACAAATTTTCTTGAGCTTTGTTTTTTACTCCTAATGCTTTAAAAAATATCATGAACCAAAGTGTATCTATGCTGCCTGGATTATTGGAACTAAAGTTGTGAATTTGTCTAATTTTTATACCATGGCAAATGATTGAATTTTCTTTTGAAATTTTTACTGAGTGTTAATAACATTTGAAGTGTAACTGTGATTTTTCTTTTGAATTGATTCAATCATTTACTAAGGTTAAAAATTATGAATTTCAAGTTCTAACTAGGTTAAGTGGTTTCTAGACAGAATTTTTCTAATTTTGTTAACATAGTTAGAGAACTCTTTTTGCTCTAAACTTTTTATGGAACCTTGTGGACATATTGAAGTGTCATTTAGAATTTTTATAACCTTGGATTTGATGGTTTGAAATGTAACACCCTCCAAATTACCACATTTACTGAGTATGGACATAGTAATTAGTAGAGTATTCCTGGTAAGTTGGGACCTATACTAGTTGAAATAATCAATGACACGAAATGTCGCAATACATATACCATGATAACGAGATTTACATATAGGGGTATAGTGTCGCAGTCACTATATACATATACATCATAAGGGCAAGACTAACAAAGTGACCCCAAAAGTCCAGGACTCGATGCGAAACGGGCTAATCCCTCCTGATACCTAACCTACTCAAACACTGACAAAATAGCATATGCACATATACAACAGAGCAAAAGAAATCTAAAAGTACATAAGTTCAGGTAGGTAAGGCCCTAACACTATCCTATGTCTATGTACAATGCATCCGTCTCTAGAGGTCTCTACTCTATCAGGAAGCCATTGGCCATCGGAGCGATGGCCTCTCCTCCACGAGGCACAGGGGTCCTCGAGGATCTGAGCAGATGAGGAGGATGACGAACGGGTGCGTCTCCGGGCTGATACCGGGTGGAGCGAGGGATCTCAAACACTCCAGGATGGGCCATGTGAAGGGGCACACGGTCATAAGGAAAAGCGGGTTGAAGTCGAGCGAAGACGAGGTCCTGAAGAGCGATCAAAGAACATATAGATAAACTGGGATAACCAACGCGTACATCCAGTCCAATGCGGATATATTGCCACACCCACTGTGGCGAATCAGAAAAACACTAGGGACGGCATCTCTAAAATATGAACAATAAAATACATACAACAGGTGAGAATAATATAAAATTCTAGTAGGGTAGTTCCCCCATATACAATATACAATAGGATAAACAACTCATGCATATATAGTATTCATATAAACACCTACACAAATCTTGAAAACACGTACCGGGGAACTAAGGATAGTATCGCAATAATCAATCAAGTAATAATATGCATAATAGGAAACTCCATTTCTCATGTCTTTCTCAATTTCCTCAACATAGGGAAGGCTTGTTCTCACAGAGATATACATTTACAATTCACAATTTCAGAGGACCATAGACTGCTAGGACATGAGCTTCATTCCTATTCGAGATCACCGAACTTCATTTTTTCCATTTCCGGATCACTCAGGGTCTATGCCTAGCCGACACGTCTCTGGACTCACAACTTTTCTAGGGAAGTCCTTCTTTTTGCCTTCCCTCTCAACTCTTTCTAAGCCTTGTTTCTGTTTTCCCCATATGCCTCAAATATACAGTAAGATATGCACATACTAACATAAGATTTCAGCCATTTCCACATCTCATTATTCTGGCAGAATTGAAGTTCTTGGCACAACAATTGGTTACCATGCCAAACAATCATTCCACCCTGAAGGAAAATTTCACATGACACTTCAATGTGTCTAAAACAACCTGTAAAAATTTCAGGGCAATCAAAGTTATATAACTACTTCAATAAAATAGGCAAATTGGTGGTCAGAAGTCACAAATTCATGGTCCAGACTTGTGTTTTCAGAATATTTAACCCTAGAATTAGATGGAATCAAGGTACAATAAAATTCACAGAGGTATTTCAACATGTTATTAGTCTTGTGTAAAAATTTCAGGAGCTTTCTCAATCAATTGCTATGATTAAAAATTCGGGCAAGTTTGTTACTTCAGTCTCAACAATTTAGACAGCAACAGTTACAATTCGGTTCCTAATTTTTTTGAGGCATCAAACCTTAAAATTAAACCCCAGGAAAATTCGTGTATTTAGTTTAAGGGCTTAACTACAACATATAATTTTCATGGCTCATGAAACCACCCACAAATTTTCCAGAAAATTCGTGAGAAATTCTGATTACAAGCAGAATTCAGTCCAGCAACCTAGTTCCAATTTCACTTGAGAGAAAACCCATTTTAAAACCATCCAAACCCAACACAAAAATTCATACATCAATATCAATATGTTAACCATCAGAATCATCAAAATTTTCGGAATTAGGGCAAGCCAAAACAGAATTGAAAATTTCCACAAAAAGGCAGCAGAAAACCCTACTCTTGAAGGTGCAGCAAGTCTTTATCTCTAGCTTGTTTTAAGTTGTGATTTCTTCACAACCAAAACTCCCACACAACCTCAAACCCTCCTCTGATCACTGATGGATGTGCAAGAAGGATAGGGTTCTTGAAATTTCAATCGGTTATAATTGTAGAGGTGGAAGTGTAGATCAATTTTTGTGAAGGAAGATTTGGGTTTTGATGATTCTAAGCTAGGGTTTTTGTGAGATGAACACAAGGTGAAGCTCTTGGCTATGGAGGACTTCCAAGCTCTGATTTCTCCTTGAAATGGCCGAATATGAGCATGGCTTGGTTAAGAAGATTAAGTGACTAGGCTTGTCATAAATGCAAGACAAGATATTTGTAGAAAATCATGATGAATTTGGTGACTAGGCTATGATGGATGGCTAGGATTTGATCTTGGATTCCAAGATTGAATCCTAGCCTTCACTTGTCTTAATTTGGGGGATATTATTTAGTTGTAGTGATGGGAATGTCTTAAATGTTAAAAACCACCAAAATCTACCGAACGGGTAATACAATCGCTGATATACCCGAAATTTAATTCTAGGTATAAAATTATTGTTCCCACACATTCCTAATCTTATTCTCATATTTTCTTAGTTTCGGGCACCTGAGTCCTGAATCCCAAGTTTGAGCCCGAGGCCTGGCCCGCCAAGTACTATTCACGTTTTTTTTTTTTTTGTACTCCCTCATGGAGTCGTCTCATCACAACTTTCCTTCAGAATTCTAATATTCCTATTAAGTTTTCCTCAATTAATATCTGAAGAAAACTAGGATGTTACATGAAATGCAAAATAAATTGTGCTACAAATATGTGAAATATGCCATTGTGCTGAAAATGAATTGATGCTTTCAATTGATGAAATAGTTGCATCTTGTACTAGTATGACATGAGCACAAGAATATGAATATGAATAATTAAGCATGTGAACTTATTGATGAGGTTAGGCATACATAGATATAAATGCTCATTACAATTGCTCATATGCAAAAGAAAAGCATAAGATTTTGTTTCTTGGGCTGGAGAAAGTAAATCCGGTTTGTCGGGAAAATAAACCTGACTACCAAGAAAAGCATAAGGTTTATAATTCTTGGGCTGGAGAAAGTAAATTTGGTTTGTCGGGTAAAGTAAACTTGACTACCCTTGAATTGAGTCGGGGAAATAAATCTGGCCAGGAATAGGTCTGTGTAAGAATTAGAGAAAGTAAATCCAATGATCATGTATAGAAATGAGCTTAAACCTAAAATGAGTTATTACCCTAAAACCTTTTATCTTATGTGCTAAGTGAAGAATTTTAGCATCAATATTGAGGCCAATATGTTAAGTTGTGATTTAGCAGTATAGGGTTTATATGATGTTAAGTAATATGATATGATTGAATAATAAAAGCTACCCACTTCGGAAGGATGATTTTAGAACTTTAACATGAATATTTAACATGTATTGTATGATCACATTTTCTTGATAAACCGAAGTGGTTGGGACGATGACGATGCCATTATGATTATGTATTTTGGGATACCTACTGGGAATTTCAGAATTCTCACCTCTACTTGTTTGTGTTTCTGTGTTGTCTCCAAGTTGATTCCAGAGAATAGTGAAGCAACTACAAGAAAGACTAAATTGTAATTTCTATAGTTTAGTTGTGTGTGTGTGTGTATATATATATATATATATATATATATATATATATATATATGTAATGTAGTAAAGAACTGATGTGAACTAAAAATCATAGAAGAGCTTCCTTTTGTACCTGATTTGTATTAAATAAATACGTTGTTTCTTGCTATATATTTTGATAGAACCACGAGTTAGTTAATACACGATTCGACTGATTCTTCCTACAGATAATTAAGAATGGTCCGCAAATCTATAAGTAACAACTCTCGAGTACGATGCCATGACTTAAGGGTGAGGTTATACTTGGGAGGATGTTACAATTGTCCTAAACTCAAAGGCCCATAGAAGAAGTTCGTGCCTAGGAAGAAAGGGATGCTGGCCACCTAGAGTGAATTTGAGGAAGAAAAGAAGGATCAGAAGATCAAGAGGAGATGAAGGTTGCCAACCTATGCTTCATGGCTGGCTACTCATCAAAATGAACTGAGATAAACAACTTTAATTTCTCCTATGATAAACTTTATCGTTATATGAAGAGTTGCTAAAAGATTCTCAAACTCTATCTTCTCACTATCTCAACCTGAAAAAGGAACATAAAAAGATATTCTAGAACTTAAAATGGACAAGACAAAGCTTAGAATCTAAGGCTTGAAAAATAAGAACTGAAAGGAGAAAATAAGATTCTAAATATAAAATTCAATGCCTTAGAATCTGAAGTTGCAAGTAAACGTGAAAACACTTAGAAGGTTATTTCTGAGCTTGAAAGAACTTCAAAGCTTCTTAAAGTTGACCTAAAAAATTGGTGAATGGATCAAGGAATCTTGATCTCATGCTTGGAGCTCGCAGCCATATTTTCAAAAGACTAGGTTAGGATATGAAGAAGAGTTTGATGAAAAAGGAAAATAAACCCCTTTCAAGAAAGACAAGAGCAAAGTATCTTGTATTTTATATTTAAGAAGGGACATCTACCTGACAAATGTTTCATGAAAAAGAAGTCTATCAAAAAGGTTGAAAAACCTCCTTCTCAAACTAACTCAAGAGAAGACCTAAGAAAATATGAGTACCTAAAATAAAAATTGTATTTGTTGCAAGCTTGTCTAAGAACACATGTGGAACATGATAACAAGTGGTACATGGACAGTGGTTGCTCAAGGCACATGTTCGAATCCAGGAGGTGGTTCAGAAATCTACGACCCAAAAGTTTGGATCAGTAAAGTTTGCTGATGGAGGTAAGGCTAAGGTTACAGGCATAGGAAATGTTGGTAAGGATGATTCTCACCAAATTTTTTATGTCTTATTTGTTAATGGTTTTGCTCACAACCTTTTAAGTATTAGCCAATTCTGTGACCAAGGCTTTAATGTTGTTTTTAATGCTTATACATGCAAAATAGTAAGTCCCACTTCAGAGAAGTCATCTGTTTGGTAAAAGGCATGATAACACGTATGTGTTATTCTTGGATGATCTGAGAGATCAAGATGTAAAATGTCTCACATCCTTAATTGATGATAAGTGGTTATGGCACAAGAAGCTTGGGCATGCTCATATGAAGCTTATTTCTAAGCTCTCTAGAAAGAGCTTGTAAAAGGCTTACCAAGGATCAGATTTGACAAGGACTCAACTTGTGATTTCTATGAAAAGGAAAGCAAACCAAAGCTTCTTTCCATAATACACATGTGGTTTTAACTACCAGACCATTTGAGCTTTTACATATGGATCTCTTTGAACCAAGCCAACATTGCTAGCCTTATTGGAAAAAGATCTTATCTTGTCATTGTGAATAACTACTCTAGATTCACATGGGTTTTCTTCTTAGCTTCTAAGAATGAGGTATTTAAAAGATTCAAAGTTTTTACAAAATGTATTTGCATAGAAAAAGATTCTCAAATCAGCTCTATGGATCTGATCATGGAGGAGAGTTTGAGAATCATATTTTTGAAAAGTTTTGTGAAAAACATGGCATCCTCCAAGAGTTTTTTGCACCTAGAACTCCCCAACAAAATGAGGTTACTGAAAGGAAAAATAGAAGTTTGTAGGAAATGACCAGAACAATACTTTTAGAAAGTGGTTTATCAAAAGGTTTTTGGGCAGAGGCTTAAATACCTCATGCTATATAGATAACAGAATCTTTCTAAGGTCAATCATCAGGAAAACTCCTTACGAGTTATGGAAGGGTAGGAAACCCAACATTTTATATTTTCACATCTTTGACTCATCATATTTTATCCTTAACACCAGGGACAAACTTGCAAAGTTTGATCCTAAATCTGATGATGATATTTTCCTAGAATACTCTTCTGTATCTAAAGCTTACAAATTGTACAATAAGAGAACGTTATGCATTGAAAAGACTATTCACATCAAGTTTAAGGAGCTCAAGAAGGAGTTTGCTAATGATCTCGAAAGACTGGAAGAGAGTCTTGAAAAAATAAGTCTAAAGGAAACTTCTAATAGCAAGAAGATGAAAGACACACCTTCGAAAAGTAAGCACTAGAACACAAGCATTTCAGAAAGCTTGCTCAAAACTACAAAGTAATCAGAAAGTAGCATTTCTGAACACAAAGAAAATAAATCTAAAGATGAAGGAGAAGCTGAAGAATTTCAAAGCCATAGAAACTACAAAGGAGTTTCTGATTTAAAGGTTTCTTAAAATAGTGTTCTCGGAGACATTTCCAAGGGTGTGAAAACCAGATCATCCCTTAGAAATATGTCAAATTGTGCTTTCATCTCCACCATCGAACCTGAATACATTGATGAAGCTTTGATTGATCAAAGTTGGGTGGATGCTATGCAAGAAGAACTAGACCAGATAGAGAAAATAAAGTCTAGACACTTATTGAAAGACCAAAGGGCAAGACCATCATTGGTACAAAGTGGGTATTCATGATGAAGCAGGCAAAGTCAGTAGGAATAAAGCAAGATTGGTTGTACAAGGTTATAATCAACAAGAAGAAATTGATTATGATAAAACCTTTGCACCAGGTAGCTAGGCTTAAAACCATCAGAATGCTACTTGTTTTTTATGCCTTCAAGGGATTCATTCGCTACCAAATTGATGTTCAGTCTACATTTCTAAATGGATTCTTCTGAGGAAGTTTATGTGAAGCAGCCTCTTGGTTTTGAGAATGAAGACCTTCCCAATCATGTTTTCAAGTTAACAAAGGCTCTCTATGGTTTGAAACAAGCTCCTTGAGCTTGGTATGATAGATTGAGTACCTTCTTGCTGAAGAATATGTTCAAGAGAGGGAAAGTTGATACTACCCTTTTTACTCTTGAACAAGATAATAACTTTCTGATTGTCTAAATATATGTTGATGACATTGTATTTGGTGCTACTGATCATTCTCTTTATGAAAAGTTTTCAATATTAATGTAGAGTGAATTTGATATGAGTATGATGGGTGAACTAAAATTCTTCCTTGGTTTGCAAATAAAACAACAAAAGAAAGGAACCTTGATCTATCAAGAAAAATATACAAACGAGTTTTTGAAGGAATTTAATATGGATCAAACTAAACCAATGAGCACCCTTATGCATCCATCTCAAATCATTGATGCTGATAAGAATGGTGAAAAAGTCTCAAAAAGTAATTATTGTAGAATGATTGGTGCTAGTTTGTGCACAAACTCCTGTATCTTGACAATTAGTAGACCAAACATTCAATTAAGTGTGGGAATTTGTGCTAGATTGCAATCTAACCCAAAACAATCACACTTAAATGCTGTTAAAAGAATCCTTCAATATTTATCAGGTACTACTACTCTCAGCTTATGGTATAAGAAAGGTACTTCTTGTGAGATTATAGGTTATTGCGATGCTAAACTTTGCTAGAGACAGAGTTGAGAGAAAATCACCAGTGGTTGCTGTTGTTTCTTTGGAAAAAGTCTGATTACATGGTCATGCAAAAAGTAGAATACAATTGCTCTCTCTACTCCTTGAGGCTGAATATGTAGCTCCTGCAAATTGTTTCACCCAAATGCTGTGGATAAGGAACCAAGCTAGAAGATTATCACTTGAGATATTCCAAAATCCCTATCTCCTGTGATAATATGAGTGCTATTAATCTTGCTAAAAATCCTATCCAACACTCTAGATCTAAGCAAATTGATGTTAAACATCATTTTATCCATCATCACGTTCAAAAAGGAGATGTTGAGTTAATGTTTGTGAATCCTGAAGACCAAGTGTCAGATATGTTCACAAAGTCATTGGCTGAAGATTGTTTTTGTGTCTTGAAAAAGCTTTTAAACTTAAGTGTTTTTAAATCTGCATAAGCATTCTTTCACAAATCATCTCTGGATACTCTTCTCTCTTTCTCCATAACTCCAAGCTGAAGCCCAATAAAAGATATCAATTTGCAAGACTAAGTATTAGATTGAAGAATTTTCAGTTTGCGAGATTAGAAAGAAGATGGGTTATTCAAAAGGAAGAGATAAGGATCAGATAATGGAAGTATATGTATGGGTTCAAACTTCAGAATATGAAGATGAGTTATGATGAGTAAGTGGTAAGTCTGATAGGTCAGAAAGTAAATAGTGAAGATCAGAAAGAAAACTTGTCAAAAAGTACTCTCAAGAAACCACTTTTTCAGAAAAGGATGAAAAGGCGGATAATTCCACTCTTTTAAGCTTTCTCTTTCCCACGTTGTTTTACCTTCTGTTAGTTATGTCACATCACTTAAATAACCCCCAACTTCTCACACATCACTTCTTTATCTTTATCCTCTACCTTACATCCCTTCAAACTTTTTGTTTCTCTTTTCAAACCTTCTCTTCTACAAACTAAAGCATCTTGCTCCTTCACAAATATTCATCTATAAATTTTTTTAAGCCTCAACCTTCTTGCTTTTTCCTTATACGCAACCTTGATAAATGGCTAAAGGAAAACCTTACTCTGGGCGTGTTGCCAACATGGGGACATTTCTCATGTTTAATGAACCTCCTTACCAGCAACACTATGTTGACAACTTCTCTCGTGGCAAGTAGCCCCTGGGAAAATGCTTTGACAGGAGACCATGGTTCAAGTTCTTATCTTTCCAGAGGTCATTTGCTTTAGGGATAGGAAAGGTTACTAAACTTCTCCAATCTGGTATTTACGAGAATGGTTACAGTTTTCTATTCCAAATTGCTACAGGTACTGAGTCGATGTTGACCTCTTATCAGAGGCATTGATATAGAGCTGAGCATAACATACCTCTCCAACATCATTCATGCTCCTAATGGTGGTGTCATCTGGACGTCAAAAGAAGACTGGTGGATAGGTCTTGGAGTTTCAGCGAGGAGGTCTCAGAATTATCACTGACTTCCAAACATCAACCTGGCAACATAACTAGCCATGTTGAACACCAAGGCGTGACAAGTCTTTACCTTTATCCAATTTTCTCCACTCCAAAGGCTTGGAAGCACACATCTATTCATTGGGATGGATTGCATGTTACTGTTTTGTCTGTTGGCATAAAGAAAGGTAAACTTGCCTAGACTAATCTTTAACTACATGCTAAGTGCCATCTCTCCAGGGAAAAAAGAACTGCTATTGTTCCTTATGGGATTCTGTTGACCAAGATCTTCGAGTACTTGCATTACCCATTGGAAAATGAATGGTATAAGTATATGGAAGGACTAGTACTCTCTAAGTTCTTTCAAGACCATATGAAGACTAACCTGTTTCATTTGGTGGCAGAAGACAGAGCTGAGAATAAGATGCGCTCTTGAAAAGGCAGCGAGGAGAATGAGGGAAGAGGAAGAAAAAGAAAGATAATTCTTCTTGAAGATAGCTCCAATGAAAGTAAAAGGCCAGAAATAATTATAAGCTATAGGGGCTCACCCTGTAGATGTTGCATGGCCTCAGATTCTGAGAATGACACAAGCTTAGGGTTTTGTGATTCAGAATCCTTCTAAAGAGGTAATATCTTGAAAGAATGAGTCGCAATGGTAACTCTAAGAAGAGCTCACCTCAAGTAAATGCTCCTCTCCTAGATCTAGTTGTTCCTGAGCTATCTCCAACTCAAGGTGTTGAGCCTTCTTCAAGCCAACAAGCATTAGGGCACAACCAAGCTTCCAGAAGTACAAGTACTGATGTGAGAACAACGCCTAATCAACAACTGACTAGATTAGATGGAAGCCCCATCACGATGTCATGAAGCATTTCTGTTAGAAATTCTTTGTGAAGTCAGGTGTCAGGGTTGATGATGGTGTTCTTGGTTTCTAGCACACTTCCTTTTTGTTGATGACAAAAGGGGAGAATAAATAGATAGAAAGAAAATCTTGTGCTGAAAAATAGAGGGAGTATACATTGATGGGGAGAAAATTCAAATATCTTTTTGTATCTGCTTTTCTTTAAGAACATTTATGTTTTCTTGTGGTTTTTAATTTGCTTTGGTTTTTCTTTTTAAGTTTGATATATACAATCTCTTTTCCTTTTACTACTAGTTTATTTTATTATGTTTTTATACACAATACATTGATGCTTTATATATATATATATATCAATGTGAAAAATTATTTGAAAAATCTTTGTTTTGTTTGCTCAAAATGTGCTAATACATCCCTCATATAAACATGAGCATTAGCTTTTGAAAATAATTTTGGATAAAGTTGTGTTGAATAAGGTTTAATCAATATATAATATCACAAGTATTAATTGTTAGTTATTCAAGCATGTGAATCTTCAGAAAGTTTTTTTAATTGAAAATCAAGTTGGTTGTGTTAAAAGAACTTAAATGATAATATCCTTATTACCACTCTCATGTATCCTAGAAAGTACTCTGAGTAAATTCACAATTTTCATAAACAACAAAATTAGTTCTAATTTAAGTTATTTAAAGCTTTAAAATGCTTGAGAACCTATCCATATCATGCCTTAAGAAGAACTTACTGAATGATATAGCTTATGGTGTCTTGAAAGAATAGCTATTATCAAGGCATATTCAATTCAATTTCTTTCAATATCTCTTCAAAAGATTTTCTTCAAATTGGTTTGTCATGATAAAAAAAGGGGAGATTGTTAGCTCAGAACCCTTTAGAGAGCTTCATAGCAATATGTTTTGGGTGACAACAAAACTAATTTAAAGAAAATATTTTGAAGAACAACTAATGTTTACCTTGAGTTTCTTGACATACCATATAGGTATTTCTGGATTGCATAACAAGGACTTGAAATGAGAATAATTTCACTTTGCATGTGCAAACATGATTTATCTCATTTAAAGAGATTGAACTCAATAGAAAGTGAGTATTATATCGTTCAAAGTATGCATACATGCCTTATGGATGAAAGGGCAAGAAACCAAGGTCTGGACTTCAGAAATAGGACAGGACTTTAGAAAGTACACCATAAATGAAGATATCCACCAACTCCTGCAGCCAAAATGTTCTACTATATTCAATCATCACACTCGCAACATTTTGTTCATCAACAAGCCATGATTGAAGAGAAAAAGACCTAAGAATCATCAAGGAAATGATACCACACATTAGAAAGTTCATTTACAGTGATATTGTGCACTCTACACGAAATGGAGGGAATTTTTTTTTAAATTCACATTTGAATTTAAAAAGTCAAAACCCAAAGACTGAATTGGCGTGTCATCTTTTTTGCCACCTTAGTTAACTACCTCAGTTTCTAGAAGAAAGAGTTTAGAAACCATATTTAGAAAGTAAGAGTAGTTTCTGAAGAAGCATCAAAAACCTTAATTTTGCAATGGCTTCTGAACAGCCTCACAAACAGGCATGCTACTCTTCTAGATTGCTTTTCCAAGACACAAATAGATGATCAACATGTGTCACTTGGAGATTTGATCAAAGGCAACGGTCATAAGGAAAATCATCTATAAATAGAGATGTTGTGCCTTTGAAGAAAAGGATTAATGCTGCACAAAGAGCAAAAACTCTGTGAAAATCTCTCCTCATCTGCTTGTAAAGTTCATTACATCTAGCAATCATTTCCTTTGATTGTAAAAATCTTCTTTCTATGTTCTTCAAGTTTTCATACGTTCTTCCTAGGAAGAATATTTAGAAAGAAGTCATTCAAATGTTTCCAGAACTTTCTTTGAAAATCTTACGAAAACTTGAGTGTAGGTTAGTTTGAGTTGCAAACCCAAACACAAACCTTTATATCCTCAATCTAGTAGTGATTGATGTGAGCTTAGCTTGGAGAGGTTAGTCAAAGACTACTTGCATCGTGATAGTAAAGGTGTTTTATTGGTCTCGGTTTAGCTTGGAGACGCTAGTCGAAGACTACTTGGTTCAGCTTGAAGAGGTTGGTGAATAACTACTTGGTTTGTGATAGTAGGGTTTGTCTTCTGGTCACTGGTGAGAGCTTGGGAAGGCTATATTAAAGACTATCCTTGTTCTTTCTCTTGTGAAAGAAAGGTTTAGTGTAACTCAATGGTTTTTGAGAACTAGATGTAGGAGGTTGGCCGAACTAGTATAAAAACTCTCAGCAGTATCACCTCTCTCATTCATCTCTTATTTTATTTCTGTATTTGATTTGTTTACTATGTTAGTTCTGGAAAATCTCTTTCACGTTTTTATTTCATATTCAATTTAGAAAGTTCACTTTCTAAAGTCATTAATGCTGTTTCCACTGCACTTCAAGGCCATAACTTGATAGTATCTTGAGTAAGTTTTTTATAAGTTAAGTAGAGAAAGAAAAGGAAAAGCACGATTGAACCCCCCTTCTCGTGTGCATTCATACCTACAAAGCTGAGAGTTGTAAGTTTTTCGATGTACAAATACAGGGTTGAAAACTCCCTACCAAGGAAAGTTGGCTCCTACATGGGAAAGACCTTACAAGGTGATCAACATACTTGGTAAAGGTGTGTACAAGTTAATAGCCATTAATGGAATCGAGGTCCCAAGGTCTGGAGATTAGATATTCTTTTCAAGATCTCCTTGCCACCATGAAGAACACTTCCAGAATGATTTTATGTGTCATCATATGCATTTTTTAACCAATTTCACACCCTTCAACAATCAGGTTCACTGATCACACTCCTTCCTATTTGAGTCACCTATAAAAGATAGAGTTCATGTACCTACAATGCTAATCCAATGAGCCTTCTACCCCTAAACAACTAACTCTACGTTTATCCCCATATGCACTTCCATCAATTTTCAGTTTCACTATGCTATGAATAAAAGAAAGCCATAATAGGTTGTCTTTTCCTACATTTGTTGTTTGAAAAGCAAATGTTATAATGCATGTTTGATTTTTAGTTAGGAGCTTCCATAATTGATTTTTAGATTAACTTTTCCCCTTGTTTGATCCAAATTTAATCGGGTAAGAATGACTTGATCCAATTAAATCAAACTCATAAGAAATCTTGTGAAATAAAGTAGTTTGTACTAAAGCTAAACATTGATGAGACTTTAGCCTATGGGTTCTCCAAATCACTATAAAAAGGCTTTGGAAAAGATTAGACTAAGAAAAGTAAAAATGTGAAATAAATGTAACTTTCATTAATTGAAAATAGCAAATACAAAAGGAAGTATAAACTGAAACAATTGAAAAGTAAGTGGCTAATTGTTTTGGAGATTATCGTGTGTCTTCGATACACATAAGATCCCCTATTTATAGTTCATTGGCTAGGCTATATACATGATCATAGCCATTCTTATATTTTAGCAACACTACTCATGCCTTCGCACATGTTTTCTAGCTGTAGCACTTTTCCACTTTGCTAGGCTAATGTTTCTTTTAAATCTCTTAGGCCTTTTTTTTTTCAACTATTCCCTTCTTTCATTTAGGCCTTAGCTCTTTTTCGTTAGGCCCTTAATCTAAACCTTAGCTGTTGTAGCCTTTAGCCACTTTATTTAGGCCTATAGGAGTTGGCCCAATAATTTTGGGTGTCCAACATATGCCTCTTATGCCTCTTACTCAGGAGCCATTATGAGTTATGAGGTGTTCATTGTTAGCTCCAAAACCCTTCAGAAAGCTCAAGTTCTCAATGTTTTGAGTGATAACATAACCAATTTTGTGAAAATATTTTGAAGAAGGACTAATCTTTTCTTTAAGTTTCTTGAAGCAACAAATAGGTCTTTTTATGTTAGCATACACATTTATAAAACAAGACTATTTTTCACAATAATATATACAAACATGATTAATCTCATATAAAGAAATTTGAACTTAATAAAAATGAAAAATATATCGTGATATGAATGTTTCTACGCTCAATGAAAGAAAATTCACAAGTACAAGAAACTAAGACTCAGATCTTCAGGAAGTAACACGTGACTTCAGAAAGTGCAATTCAAGTGAAGATTTCAATCCAACCTTGAATAAAAGTGTAATTGTCATCTTCAATCATCATGATCGTTTGATTAAAGAGTAGAAGATCAAAGAGAAGTCAAACTCTGACGGCACTTCAAAAAGCAAGTTTCCTGTAAACGGTGCACTTTCAGGAACATGAGGAAAATTTGAAATTCAAATTTAAATTCAAACCAAACCACTCTTAGTAATTTTGGGCAGAATTTTACCTCATGATTATGGGTCCTAGAATCTTCGTTTTTGACCTTTTCTAAGTTCCGTCTTCGCCTAAGGCTCTATAATTAACTCCTAAACCACTTATGAGGGTTTTCCTACTCATATCCTCTAATTATAACCCATTCTTCTCAATTCCAATTATGCTGGTACAGAATTATATTTTGTTCCACTAAGTGTTCTAGAATTCACATTTTAAATCCTTTCTAGTTACTTATTCTTTCTAAACTTCCCTAAATCGTTCCTTGCTTCACTCAAACATAATTTTATACATTTTAACACCTTAGAACAGAATTCATACAGTGGCCAATTGCATCATGCAGAACCAAAACATAAGCTCATGTAATCACATAATTTCATGACTTAAAAGTATATAAGTTGCTAGTTTCTCTTGGAATCATTTTAATAACTCAAAACTCATTTAGAAACCAATTAAACTCACTAAATTCACCTCAAAATGTGCTAGGGCAGTAGCTATTTTATTTAGCTCAAGGAATGGATTTCAAACATAAAACTTTGTTCATAAGGTTCCTTGAGTATACCTAAGCTTAGGAAAATTCCAAGACTTAGACTATGGACACTTATGATTAGAGGAACTCATCCAAGTCCATCATCATCATCATAAGGCCGAAATGGCATCCTTAGAATGCCTCTATTTTCTAAAACTTTATGCAAGATACTTGGGCAAGTCTTTGAGCTCTAGGACATTTAAGTGATGGCATAAACTTAAACATGATATGAACTCATTTTATTCTTCATTAGAAAGTAAAGTGAGGGCATAAAATAAATATGAGATGCAACCTTATTGTTATCTTTAAAGATTAAGTGATGACTTAAAATGTAAACATGAAATGCAAGCTTAGAATTTAAACATGATAATGCAAGTCCATTTAGTTATTCTTGAGAGTTTAGTGATGACATCAAAATAAACATGCTATGCAAGGCATAAACTTAAACATGTGTGCAACCCATTTTATCTTAGCTAGAGCTCTTACAAGACTTTAAAGGAACATTATAACCTTAACCCAAATATGTATCTTAATAAACATAAAGTGAGCTTTAGAGTTCTTAACACCAAGTCTTTAAAGAAGCCTTTGGCTTGAACTTCATCATCAAGCTCAAGAAAATGTGCACAAAGCTCAACACTTTGTCTAAACAACAAGCTAAGAACTAAGTCATATTCTTCATTTTATTGCTCATGGGCTTCAATCTAGAGTAAAACTCTTAGAACGGCTGACCAACTTTAAGGTTGGCAAGGGTAAGCTTAGAGCTCTTTGAAAACATAGGATTACTTTTCTTTATCAAAACTTTTGTGATCTACTTAACAATTTTAGCAAACTTTGTTCAAACCAAGGAAAAATGGAACCGAAATCTCTAAAGGAAAAGGAAACCGAAATCATTCAAGGGAAAAAGAAAAAGGAACCAGAAAATAAAACCAAGGAAAAGAGAGAAACACAAGCATGTATGGTCTAATATCAAGTTGTTTCAAGCTTTAGAGGTTTCTCACATGACAACAACAAGTCATTATCTTGAAACCTCATCATCAAGCTAAAGTCCTTCTCATAAATAGGCCTCATGGCCGAAATATTAAAAGAAGAGGAAAAGAGTTTGAACCAAGAGAAAACTAGAACTTTTCTTGAAGAAAACAAGCATAAACTTTAAAACAAAACCCCTACCTAAGGAAGTCTTTGAAATGGGCGAAAGAAAGCTTGATTCTTGAAGAGTTAAGAAGATAAAATCTTCTCTTGGAAGTGAAGATGGATTCGGCCAAGGAGGATGCTCAAGGAAGATGATTTTTCCTTGAGTTTCTAAGCTTGGGAATGGAAAGTTTGAGTGTTTAAGAGATGGTTTGAGGTGAGGAAGTGGTGGTTCAAGGTTGTTTGTGATGGTTTGTGGTGGTGGAAAGGTTCTTTGAGAGGACGAAGAAGATGAAGAGGATTTTGAGAGAAAATGCAAGAAAGTGCAAGACAACTAAACTTGGCAAATAATCTAAAGTGTAACCAAGTTCTTCCAAGCTTGGTATTTATAGAAAATTTTGCACAATGGTGGCTGCCAAGGGAGAGGCCGACGGCCTCTTGGCCATTTGGGGAGGAAAATATCTCTTTGATTGGCATGGGCTAGGCATGGTCAAAGCATGGTTGAAAGCATGGTGAGATATGGTTTGAGGTATGGCCTAGGCATGGCTCTTGAGTGAGATAAAATTCAATATGTGACACTTTTCTTAGGGCCATGCATTCGGCCAGATTGGGTAGCCAAGGGGGAGGATTAATTTGCTCATGTAATTGTGTTTTAGTGATGTGTTTAGGTGTTTCTTTGATTAAGGTTTTAGTTAGAAGTTGTAAGAAAGTGTTTAGGTAAGGTAATTGGCTAATTAAGGATGTCAAGACTTGATTAGGAGGGTAATCTTACTAGATTAACAATTTAAAATTATTCTTTTGGTCAAATGAGGTATGACACAATTCCTTAAGTTAAGGAATTGGAAAGGAAAATACTATTCAAGATTCCATGACTAGGAATCTTGAATTAAATAATGCAATTAGAGTTTAACTAAGCAATCTTAGGTCCTAATTAACCTTCATAAATTATTTTGACTCTAGATTAATTATCGAAATAAATTAATCTTCGATTAGAGCCTAATATTGCTTAGGTTTACTTAATTACATCATTAGGCTCACTGGACACTGTTCTAGGGGCAAAATGGTAATTTTACACTAAAACTGCCCTGACCTTCGGCCCAACTAAACATCAAACACCACTCAAAAACATCATTCCAAACTTCTGGAAAGTTTCAAGGGCTCAAACGGCACCTTTACCCATGTAGAACACGGGGTATTTTGGTCATTTTGAGCTGAAAATTGGAAAACGAGATTTTCACCTCAATATCAAACATAATAGTTACAACCCCCTTCAAATATTGAGTTGACCCATTGAAGACTGGTTCAATTTCCTTGAATTCGGCAAAAATGACCTTAGGGGTATTTTGGTCATTTGTACTCAAATAGAAAGTCCTGGCGTTACATCTTAAAGGATTTGACAAAAGTCAAGCTACTCCTCTATACTGGATTTCCAAGACACAATCAGATGATCAACACTTATCACTTGGAGAACTAATCAAAGGCAAAGGTCAAAAATAAAGGCCACTTATAAATAGATATATAGTGCTTTCAAAGAAGTGACTAGACACTTGAAGCTGTATAAGTATTGAAACTCTATGAAATTTTTCCCTCATCTCTTGTGAAGTTCATTACATCTTCTAATCAATTTTCCTTTGATTGTAAAAATCTTCTTTCTATATTCTTCATAGTTTATACGTTCTTCCTAGGATGAATCGTTAGAAGAAGTCATTCAAGTTATCCCATGTTCTTCTCTATATATCTTAAGGAAACTTGAGTATAAGTTAATTTGAGTTGCAAACCCAAACATAAACCTTTGTATCCTTGATCCAGTGGTGATCAGTGTGAGCTTAGCTTGGAGAGACTAGTCAAAGACTACTTGCAATGCGATAGTAAAGTTGATTCCTGAGGTTTCAGCTTGAAGGCATTTAAAACTACTCGGTTAGCTTAGAGAGGCTGGTCAAAGACTACTCGTTCAGCTTGAAGAGGCTAGTGAATAACTACTTGGTTTGTGACAGTAAGGGTTGTCTATTGGTCGTTGGTGAGAGCTTAGGAAGGCTATTGTAAAGACTATCTGGTTTCTTCTTCAGTTGAGAAGGTGTCAATGAAACTCAACATGTTTGAGAACTGGATGTAAGGTTTGAACCAGGTATAAAAATATCTGTGTAATATTTTCCTCCCTCTTATCTCCTGATACTTTTGCTACTCTTTGTATAGTTGTTTATATTTGCTTAAAGCTTATATTTTTTGCAATTCTGTTACTAATGCTGTTTTCAAAAGTCTCTTTCTGAAATCTTTAACTTTGTTTCCACTACACTTCAAGCCTATAGCTTGATAGTATCTTGTTAAAGTTTTCAAAAGTTAGAAAGAGAAAAAGAGAAGCAAAGCACAATTCAACCCCGCTTCTCGTGCGCTTTTCTACCTACAAGTGACATAAGAGCTTAGCCTCTAAGGGGTTGAGCCCTCTAATGATTGCTCAGGATGAAGATCTGATGAACAAATGGCACAGAATATTCATATAGCATAAGGACAATCCATCAACAGACCGCTATTCTTTGATAGTGGAGATTATGCCTCCTGAGAACTGAATAGAGTTGTTCATAAAATACACAAACTTTGACTTGTGGGATATTATTGAGGGAGGTGATTATGTTCCAACTAAAGAGATACTAGGAACTTATGATGCACCTTCAACATCAAGAGAAGTCCCTAGGAGCAGTGGACAGAACAACACAAAGTTAGAGTTCAGCTTAACTCTAAAGCTAAATACCTGCTCACATATGCACTAAGTAAGGCTGAATATGACAAAATCATTACTTGTGACACAACAAAGAAGATATAGGACAGATTACATATGTTGCATGAAGGTCCTGATCAAGTTAAAGAAACCAAGATCAGGTATGCTGGTTCATCAATATGAGATGTTCAAAATGACAGATCAAGAAAATATTGATGAAATGACCACAAGGTTTATGCACATTATAAACCAAATAAAAGGCCTAGACAAAAGATATTCTAACTTGAAATGGTTAGAAAAATCTTAAGAAGCCTTCCTGCTAGAAAAATCTAATGCCTTAGAACAGGAAGTCTCAAGTAAAAATGAAAACACTTCAGAAAATCATTTCTGAGCTACAGAGAACTTCAAAGCTTCTTAAATCTAACCTTGAAAAAATGGTAAATGGATCAAAGAACCTTGATCTAATGCTTGGAGTTCAAAGGCCATATTTTCAAAAGACTGGTTTGGGATATGAAGAAAATAGATGAGAAAGCAAAGCCAACTCAGCTTAAGAAAGTAAAGAACAAGGCTTCTTGTACTTCTACTTTAAGAAGGAATCCACCTGCCAAATGCTTCATGAGAAAGGAGTCTGTCAAAAAGGTTGGAAAATCTTCCTTCCAAAAGACTAACCCAAAAGGACCTAAAAAAGTCTAGGTACCTAAAATAAAAATTGTGTTTGTTGCAGGTTTGCTTAAGAATGCACGTGACCTGAACAAGTGGTACATGGACAGTGGTTGTTCCAGGCAGATGTCCGGATCTAGAAGATGGGTCAAGAATCCGACCTAAAAATTCTAGATCAGTAAAGTTTGTTGATAGAGGTAAAGCCAAGGTCATGGCATAGGAAATGTTGGTAAGGATGATTCTCAACAAATTTCTAATGTGCTATTTGTTAATGGTCTAGCTCATAACTTGTTAAGTATAAGTAATTCTTGACCAAGGCTTTAATGTTGTTTTTAATGCTCATGCATGCAAGATAGTAAGTCCCATTTCTAAACAAGTTATTCTATCAGGTAAGAGGCTTGATAACACGTATGTGTTATTCTTAGATGACCTACAAGATCAAGATGTAAAATGTCTCGTATCCTTCACGGATGAAAAGTGGTTGTGGCATAAGAAGCTTGGGCATGCTCATACGAAGCTTATTTCTAAACTTTCCAGAAAGAACTAGTTAAAGGCATCCTGAAGGTTAGATTTGACAAGAATTCAACTTGTGGTTTCTATGAGAAGGGTAAGCAAACCAAAGCCTCTTTCCATAACACATGTGGTTTCAACCACTAAACCACTTAAGCTTTTACATATGGATTTCTTTGGACTAACCTAGACTGCAAGTCTTGCCAAGCAAGAAATATTTCCTTGTCATAGTGGATGACAACTCTAGATTTACCTAGGTTATCTTCCTAACTTCTAAGGATGAGGTGGTTGAGAGATTCAAAGTTTTTGCAAAATGTGTTTGCATAGACAAAAATTCTCAAATCATCTCTCAGATCTGATCATGGAGGAGAATTATGAAAAACATGGCATCCTTCACGAGTTTCTGTGCCTAGAACTCCTTACAAAATGGGGTTGCTAAAAGGAAAAATAGAAGCTTGCAGGAGATGGCCAGGACAATGCTTTTAGAAAGCAGTTTATCATAAGGTTACTATGCAAAATTGGGTAAAGGCTAAATACCTCATGCTATATACAAAACAAAATCTTTCTAAGGCCTATCCTCAAGAAGACTCCCTATGAGCTATGGAAGAGTAGAAAATCTAAAATTTCATATTTTCACATCTTTGGCTCATTATTCTTTATCCTTAACACTAAGGACAAACTTGCAAAGTTTGATTCCAAGTCTGATGATGGTATTTTCTTAGGTTACTCTCTTGTCTCTAAAGCTTACAAAGTGTACAATAAGAGAATGCTATGCATTGAAGAGACAATTCACATAAAATTCAAGGAGCTTAAGAAGGACTTTGCTGATGATCTCGAAGAACTAGAGGAAAGTCTTGAGGAATTGAGTCTCAAGGAAGCTTTGAAAGTAAGCAGATGAAAGTTAGACCCTCAGAAAGTAAACTCCAGAATAAAGGCACTTCAGAAAGCTTGCTCAGAATTCCAAAGCAATCATAAAGTAATATTTTTGAACATGGAGAAGTACAATCTCAAAATGAAGGAGAAGTTGAATAATTTCAAAGTTCCAGAAACTACAAAGGAGTTTCTGATTTAAAGGCAGTTCTCATAAGAGAGTTATTGGAGATATCTCCAAGAGTGTGAGAACCAGATCATTCCTTAGAAATATATCAAATTGAGCTTTCATCTCCATCATTGAACCTGAATGCATTGAAGAAGCTTTGAGTGATTAAAGTTCGATGGATGCTATGCAAGAAGAGCTAAATGAGTTCAAGAAAAGTAAAGTTTGGACGCTTGTTGAAAGGGAAAGAAGATCATCAGTACAAAGTGGGTGTTCAGGAATAAGATTGATAAAGCTGACAAGGTCACTCGAAACAAAGTAAGATTGGTTGCACAAGGTTATAATCAAAAAGATGGAATTAATTATGACGAAACCTTTACACCAGTAGATAGGCTGAAGCCATAAGAATGATAATCTCTTTTGCTACCTTTAAGGGATTCACTCTCTGCCAAATGGATGTTAAGTCTGCATTCCTAAATGGATTTCTCTCTGAAGAAGTATATGTGAAGTAGCCTCCTAGTTTTGAGAATGAAAACCTTCCCAAACATGTCTTCAAGCTAACAAAGGCTCTCTATGGTCTAAAACAAGCTCCTCCAGTTTGGTATGAAAGACTGAGCACTTTTGCTGAAGAAAGGTTCAAGAGAGGTAATGTTAACACTTCTCTTTTTACTTTGAACAAAATAATCACTTTCTAATAGTTCAAATATATGTTGATGACATTACATTTGGCACCTCTGATCATTCTCTCTATGAAAAGTTTTCTAATGCAAAGTGAATTTGAGATGAGCATCATAGGTGAACTCAAGTTTTTCCTAGGTTAGCAAATGAAACAATATAAAGATGGAACCTTGATCCATCAAGAAAAATATACAAAAGAACTTTTAAAGAAGTTCAATATGGATCAAACTAAACCTATGAGTACAGCTATGCATCCATCTCAAATCATTGATGCTGATGAGAATGATGAAAATGTATCAGAAAGTAATTATAGAGGAATGATTGGCTCACTTTCTGTATTTACAGCTAGTAGAACATTCAACTAAGTATGGGAATTTGTGCTAGATTTCAATCTAACCCAAAGCAATCACACTTAAATATTGTTAAAAGAATTTTCAGATATCTATCTAGTACTACTAATCTTGGCTTATGGTACGAGAAAGGTACATCATGTGAGATTATAGGTTCCTGTGATGCTAATTTACCAGACGGAATAGAGAGGAAAAGCACAAGTTGTTGCTATTGTTTCTTTGGAAAAGCTTAATCACTTGGTCAGGCAAAAGGGAATATCATTGTACTCTCTATTGTTGAAGCTGAATATGTAGCTACTCCAAATGCTACACCTAGATGCTATGGATAAGGAACCAGCTAGAAGATTATCACCTAAGATATTTCAAAATCCTTATCTTCTGTGATAATACTAGTGCTATTAATCTCACTAAGAATCCTATCTAGCACTCTAGATACAAGTACATTGATATTAAATATCATTTTATACGAGTTCATGTTCAAAAAGATGATGTTGAGTTAATGTTTGAAATCCTGAAGACTAAGTGTTGATATATTCACAAAGCCATTTGTTGAAGATCATTTTTGTGTTTTGAAAATGCTTTTAAACTTAAAGGTTTTTACATCTGCATAAGCATTCATACACAAACATCTCTAGGCACTCTCTCTTCACTACTTCGAACTGAAGCCAAAAGAATAAATCAATTTGCAAGACCACAGATCAGAGTGAAGATTAAAATTTCATTTGCAAGTTAGAAAGTACATGGGTTAATCAAAAGAAGGGTTGAGGTTCAGAAAATGGGATATGTTTGGTCTCATAAAGCTCAACATATGAAGATAAACAACTAGTGAAATATTTAGCAAGACTCCAAAGGGTCAGAAAGTGGAAGCTGAAGCTAGAAAATAACACCTTCAAAAAGTGATCTCGAACGTCAAAATCACTCTTCTGAAAGAGATGAAAAAAGGGTGGGATAATTCCCACTCTTTTGGTTTCTCTCTCCCACATCTTTTTACTTTTAGTCATATCACGTCTCAACACTTAAATAACCTCTCACTTCTCATACTTCACTATTTTACCTTCGTCTTCTACCAAACACTTCTTCAACCGTTTCATTTTCTCTCTTCTCAAACCCTTATTCCGACAAACCAAAGCCACTTACTCCCTCACAAACCTTCATCCTTAAATCCATTCAAGCTTCAACATTTTCTTGCTCTTTTTTCATACACACAACCCTAAAAATGGCTGAAGGAAAACTTTACTTGATCGTATTACTGACATGGGAACACTTCTCATGTTTGATGAACCTCATCATCAGCAACTACACTGATAGTTTTTCAGGTAGCCTGTAATTTAAAAAGCTTAGACAGGAATTGATTGTTCAAGTTCTTATCCTATTGGAGGTCATCTCTTTCTAGGGATAGGAAGGGTTCCTAAGCTTCTCCGATCAAGTATTTAAAAGGATGGTTACCACCTCTATTCTCATTAGTACAAAATCTGACTCAATGCTAACCTCTTATATCATAGGATTTGACTTGGAGCTGAGCATACCAAACCTCTCCAACATCATCAATGCCCATGACAAAGGACTCATATGCTCATCAGATAAGAACTGGTTTACGATTCTTGGAGTCTCAGCAAAAAAGGTCTCAGATTCTAACAGATTCCCCCAATATTCATCGGGTAAGATAACAACGCCATGTTGAACACTAGGGCTAGGTAGGTCTTCACCCTTGTTTAGTTCTATCTACTTCCTAGGCTGGGAAGCATACATTTATTGGTGGGAATAGACTACATGTTACTATTCTATCTATTGGCTAAAAAGAAGGTAAACTTGCCCAGACTAATCTTTGATTACATGTTGAGTGCCATCTCTCCAAGAAAAGGAGAAATGCCGATGTTCCTTATGGGATCTTGTTGACTAAGCTCTTTGAACACTTGCACTATCCATTAGCAAATGAGTGGTACGAGTACATGGAAGGTACCTATTCTTTCAACTCTTCCAGGGCCGTAAGGAAACCTCCTGGTGCTGCCATAACAGGTGTCAGCGACAAAGCTTAAGAGTAAGATATGCTGCCATAGAAAAGGTGCTACAAACTCCAACATAAAAGGAAGAAAAAGAAAAATCATTCTTCTAGAAGATAGTTCTGATGAGAGTAAAAGGCCTGAAGTAATTATAAGATATGGGGGAAAGCCTTGTCAGTCATGCATGGCCTTAGATTCTAAGAAAGAGACAAGCTCAAAGTCTTCTACTTTGGAACCTGCTTCTAAGGAAGAAATGCCATCAAGGAATGAGCCATCAAATGAAATACCTGAGACAAGCTATCCTCAAGTTGATGATACTCTAACCGCTCCAACTACACCGGAACCATCTCAAGCTCATAATGTTAATCCCTTCTTAAGCCAACCCACACCAGGGGTACAACCAAGCTTCACGGAAGTGCAAGTACTGCTATGAGAGCAACGCCTTATCAACAACCAGCTAGATCAAATGGAAGCTTTATCACGAAGACATGTAGCACTTCTGCAAATTCTTCAGGAGTTAAGTCATCGTGGCTGATGATAGTGTTCCTGGTTTCCAACATACCTCCTTTTTGCTTATGTCAAAAAGGGAAAAAGAAAATAGAAGAAAATCTTGTGAGAAAATTAGGGGAAGTAGAAAATCAGGGGAATGCGCTAAAGGGAGCCACTCAAAGATTATTTTGAGTATCTACATTGTTATTGTTTTTGTTTTTGTTGTTGTTGTTTATGATCAGGCATTTTTTTGTTATTCAAGTATTATCATCTTTTTTATCTCAACTCTCTAATACCTAATGCTCTAATACATCTTTTTATCATTTTGCTTGCTTGGTTATATATATATATACACATCTGGCTTAGCTAATCAGGCATTCTATGCTAATGAATGAGTGATCTTTTTCTTTCTTGATCTGATATCTCATTACATCAATGTTTCCTACTATATGCTCAAGCTATGGAACATACTGTGCTTAATAGTTTGATACATGTTATATTCTTTATCATGGTATGTTCATACTTTGATACATGCTATATTATATATTCTTTATCATGCATGTATCAGAGTATGAACATAGCATGATAAAGAATATAACATGTATCAAGTAAGCACATATATGTTCTATAGATTATAGATATATATATATATGTATGTATGCATATGCGAGCATATGTGAAAGTTGTTTTTAAGCTTTGCTTTACAAAATCACACATTCTAGTTTTTATGAGAAAAGTTTCCTAACTCATAGTACAAGCTCAAAATTGTTTTTGCTCTATTTTACTTGGGATTGGTCCCTATTGAGCTTCAGAAACCTCTTGCCACATATGTTTCTTTTACATGAGCATCTGTTTCCAAAAATAAGTTTGGGTAAAGATGTGCTGAATAAGGAAATTAATCAATGATGAAATATCACAAGTATTACTTGTCTGTTATTCAAGCACGTGTATTTTCAGAAAGTTTTCTTAATGACTGAAAGTAAGCCGTCTTTGTTATAAGGGCTTAAATGATGATATCTATTTCTACTACTCTGATACCTCTTAGAAAGTACTATGAGTAATCTTAGAAACCTCATTCACAATCAAAATAACTATGATTTAAGTCACTTAAGGCTATAAATTGTTTTTGATCTTATTCATATCATGCCTTAAGAGAAGAACTTCCTGAAAATCAAATCATATGATGAGATGAAAGAATATTGTTTATCATGCTATATTTTCTGTAATATTTTCTTTCAATATCTCTTCAAAAGATTTTCTTCAAAATAATTCAGTATCATCAAAAAGGGGGAGATTATTAGCTCCAAAACCCTATAGAAAGGTTGAAGATAATATGTTGTGAATGACAACAAAACTAATTTAAAGAAAATATTTTGAAGAATGACTAATGTCTACCTTGAGTTTCTTGAAATAGCAAATAGGTTCTTTCGTTGACATAACATGCTCCACTAAACGTAAATAATTTCACTTTACATCTGCAAACATGTTTTATCTCATTTAAAGAGATGGGAATCAAGTGGAAGTGATAATTATATCATATTTTGAGTATATACATGTCTAACGGATTGAACAAAATCATCTAGTACAAGAAACCAAGCTTCATGACTTCAGAAAGTGACACTTGACTTCAGAAAGTGACATTGGACTTCAGAAAGTATGTTTAAAATGAAGATATCAATCAAACTCTGAAGCCAACATGTTCTGCAATCTTCAATCATCATGTTCGCAATCTTTTTATCAACAAAAAGCTCTGATTAAGACTGAAAGACTAAAATTTTATCAAGGAACTAATACCGTGCATCAGAAAGTTCACTTCAGTGAAATACTAAACATTACTGAAAAAGGAGGGAAAATTTGAATTTCAAATTTAAAGTCAAACCCTGCTATAACTGGCATGTCATCACTTCTGCTAACTTGGTCAACTATTCCAGCTTCTAGAAGGAAGAGTTCAGAACCATGATCAGAAAGTAAAAATGTAGTTTCTAAAGGGTCCTAGAAATCTCAACTTTACAATGGCTTCTACAACAGATTTGACAAAAGTCAAGCTACTCCTCTAGACTGCATTTCCAAGACACAATCAGATGATCAACACGTGTCACTTGGAGAACTGATCAAAGGCAACGGTCAAAAATGAAAACCATCTATAAATAGAGATGCTATGCTTTCAAAGAAAAAGTGACTAAAACTGACATGCATAAGTACTAAAACTGTGAAATTTTCTCCTCACCTCTTGTAAAGATCATTACATCTTGTAATTAGTTTTCTTTTGATTGTAAAAATCTTCTTTCTACGTTCCTTATAGTTTATACGTTCTTCCAGGAAGAATCATTAGAAAGAAGTCATTCAAGTTATCCCAGGTTCTTCTCTATATATCTTAAGGAAACTTAAATGTAGGTTAGTTTGAGTTGCAAACCTAAACACAAACCTTTGTATCCTTGATTTAGCGTGATCAGTGTTAGCTTAGATTGGAGAGGCTAGTCAAAGACTACTTACAACATGACAGTAAAGTTGATTTACTGATCACGCTTTAGCTTGGAGAGGCTGGTTAAAGAGGCTCTTTAGCTTGGAAAGGCTGGTCAAAGACTACTCAGTTTAGCTTGAAGAGGCTAGTAAATAACTACTTAGTTTTTGACAGTAGGGGCTTTCTACTAGTCACTGGTAAGAGCTTGCGAAGGCTATTGTAAAGACTATCTAGTTTCTTTCTCATTTGAGAAAGGTGTTTGTGAAACTCAACGTGGTTGAGAATTGGATGTAAGCAGTTGGCGAAATAGTATAAAATATCTGTGTAATATCTTCCTCTCTCTTATCTCCTGTTACTTTTGCTACTCTATGTATAGTTGTTTATATATGCTTAAAACTTATCTTTTTAGCAGGTTTGTTACTAATGCTGTTTTCAAAAAGTCTCTTTCTGAAATTTTGAACTTCATTGTCACTTGCACTTTAAGCCTATAGCTTGATAGTATCTTGTTAAAGTTTTCAGAAGTTAAAAAGACAAAAGAGAAGTAAAGAACGATTCAACTCCCTTTCTTGTGCGTTTTTCTACCTACAACCTTGGTTTGCTTGGCTTTTTCAGAAATCACAAGTTGAATCCTTGTCATAATTGATCTTAGGAAGGCCTTTAATGAGTTTTTCTAAGATAGCTTAGAGATTAACTTCATATGAGCATGACCAAGTTTCTTATGCCACAGCCACTTATCATCCATGAAGGATGCAAGACATTTTACATCTTGATATAGAAGATCATCTAAGAATAACACATAGGTGTTATCATGTCTCTTAGTAGATAAAATGACTTGTCCACAATTTGGGTTCATCACGTGGCATGCTTTGGCATTAAACCAAATATTAAAGCCTTGGTCACAAAATTGGCTAATACTCAACAAGTTATAAGCCAAACTATCAACTAATAATACATCAAAAATTTGGTGAGAATGCTCTTTACCAACACTTCCAATGCTTGTGACTTTTTACCTCCATCAGCAAACTTCATAGAAGCTGAGTTTTTTGCCATCAAAGTTCTGAACCATTTCTTTCTCCACGACTTGTGTTGGTGCAGCCACTGTCCATGTACCACCTGTCATCTTCCTGGACATGTGTCCTAAGACACACCTACAACAAAAATAGTTTTTGCTTTAGGTACCTACACTTTCTTGGGTTTTTTTGGGTTAGTTACTCATAGGAGATGGTTTCTGACCTACTTATTTTCTTTCTTGAACAGAAAGCATTTATTAGCATATGCCCCTTTTTATGACAAAAATTACAAGATCTTTTGATCTTTATTTTCTTAGTTGAGATTGCTTTTGCTTTCTCATCCATTTCCTTCTCATACTCTTTCAGTCTTTTGAAAGTAAGGTCTTTGACCTTGAAGCATCATATTCAGAAACTTCAAGCCATTAACCATTTTTTTCTAAATCTATTTTGAAAAGATTTGAAGTTCTCCTTAGTTCAGAAATTTCTTTTTGAGCTTTCTGATCTTTGTCAAGACTTCAGTTTCTAAGGACTTGAGTTTTATATTTAAAAACTTATTTTCTCCTTGAATCTTTTTCTTCTCAAGTTTCAGATTCTCAAAATCAATTTTTACCTTTTCATGCTTAGAAGCTACTTTCTGATGACTCTTTTGGAGAGATAAGTAATGAGAAGTTAGTGTTTTAGAATTCTCAAACGCTCATCATATAATTTCAAGAGATCATTATAGGAAAGTTCAATTTTTGAAGGTTTATTTACCTCTGTTTCCTCTTCAGATACATAGTTTAGCCATGAAGCATAGGTTGGCAACATCGTCAAACTAATCTTGGCTTTCTGAACCTTCTTTCTTCTTCTAAATCACTCCAAGTGGGAAGCATTCATTTCTTCTTTGGAGTGAACTTCTTTTGTGGCCCTTTGAGCTTAAGGCAATCTATTTTGAAATGTCATTTCGCTCCACAATTGTAGCAACTCATGTTCTCCATCTTACTTTTGCCTTTCATATCTTTTCTGAGGTTGATGTCCTTTTTCTTCCTAATTTTGCTCTTCCAAGCTCTTGACATCTTCCTTACAAGCATGGAGATTTCATCTCTATTTTCTTCCTTTAATTCATTTTCTGAATGTTCCTAATCATCAGAAACTTTAGCAACTTTCATTACTTTTCCTTTTTTTTATTTTCTATGAAAGGGGTTTAGGGCTAAGATTTTGTCTTCTTCATGGCTTCTCCATGAACTTCAGATAACACAACCTCATGGGTTTTAGACACCCAATGAGAGCACCTGAGCTAAGGGTTTGAAGATCCTTAGCTTCTCTAATAGTTGTAACCTTGGGAAAGGTTCTCAAAATCTTCCTTACCATTTCTGAGTTTGAGTACTTTTTACCCAAACCTTTAAGTTAATTCACTATATGCATGAACTTGAATCATTTCATCAATATTTTCCTATTCTGTCATTTTAAACATTTTATATTGATGAACCAACATGCTTATTTTGGTCTCTTTCACCTAATCTATTCCTTCATGCAACATGTGTAATCTATCCCAAATCTTTTTAGCTGTGTCACAAGTAATGATTTTGTCATATTCTCTTTGCTCAATGCATAGGTAAGTAGATATTTAGCTTTAAAGTTCAGCTGAGTCTTTCTATGTTTCTCTGTCCATCTACTTTTAGGGATTTCTCTTAAAGTGGAAGGTGCACTTTCAACTCTGGGTACATCCTCCATAGGGATGTAATCTCCTCTTGGATAATCTCCTATAAGTCAAGGCTTGTGTATTAAGAAACAGCTCTATCCTATCTTTCCAATAGGCATAGTCACCACCATTAAAGATGGGGGTTAGTTTATGGAGTGTCCTTTAGCAATATGAATGTTGTGTGCTATTTCCTCAGGATATTTTCCTTCCAACTTTGGATGCTCAACCCCTTAGAGATGTAAGCTCTGATGCCATTGTAGGTAGAAAGTAGCATGAGAAGGGAGGTTGAATCATGCTTCAAACTTTTATGCTTTCTAAAATGCTAAACAAAGTCTATCTAGTGTTTCACTTGAAGGTAGCAAAAATAATCATTAGAAAGCTTCAGAAGGAGACTTTAAACTGAGTAGCAAACTTAAAGCTTCAAGAAACAATTTTGAAATTGTTTTTAAAGAAACACACAAATGCTAAATAATAAGGAGATAAAGAGATAGAGATATTACTCAATATTTTTATACTAGTTCGGCCAAACATGCCTACATCCAGTTCCCAACAACCTATTGATTTCCACTAAAATCCCTTTCACAACCCAGAAAGTAAGATAGTCTTTGTATAGAGATATTTCTAGTGAGCAATAGTTTTAATTTACTCTCACACCAAGTAGTCTTTTTAGCCGGCCTCTTCAAGCTAACCTCACTTTGATCACCACTAGATCAGGGTACAAGATTTTTGCTTTGATTGGTTCTCTCCAACAAGGTAAATTATACCCACCTCCCCTGAGGTTTATAAAATGCAACTCACACCCCATCTAATTGTTTACCTACACTCCCCCTCTACTTGTCAAATTTTAACTATTTATATTACATTCACACTCCTCATTAACAGAGCACCATTAGTAAACTTAACAAAATGACTTTTTTTGTGATATTAACTGTTCTTGATTAATAAAATTATAAAAATACCCTTACCCACTCTCTTGTTCTCATCGAGTAAGTGGGAGAGATGGGGATTTAGTTTTTTCACAATTAACGAGAGAATAGGTAAGGGTATTTTTATAATTTTATTAATTAAGAATAATTAATATCACAAAAATATCATTATCTTAAGTTTACTAACGGTGCGATGTTAGTGAAAGGAGTGTGTGTAATATAAATAGTTAAAATTTGACAAGTAGAGGGTGTGAGTATAGATTAAACAACTAGAGAGGGTGTGAGTTGCATTTCCACAAACCTCTGGGAAGGTGAATGTAATTTGCAACTCCAACAAATAACACTCAAGTTTTTCTAAGAATGAAATAGTGTATAACCTGAAAACTTGAGACACTTCTTTCTAAGTTCTTCCTAAGAAGAAAATATTATCTAATAAGAATGAGAAAGAAGATTTTGGTAGAAACTGATTACAATGAGTAATAAATCAACCTTAGAAAAAATATTGAAAAGCTTTAGCGTGTAAGGAGCACAAGTTTTGCTAAAGTTCTCATTTCATAAGAAGGCACCATCTTTTTATACTTGGATTTTAAATTGGACCGTTGTCCCTTGATTCCACCTTGTCTTGACATGTGTTGATCTTTTTTTGTATCATAGGAACTGTCCTCTAGAAGAGTAGCTGAGCTATGTCAAAGTTGTCCTTGTATAGACATTGACAATGTGGTTTCTAGACAACCTTCAGAAATAACTTTTACTTTCTAAAGTGTGGTTTCTGAACTTTTTCTTCTAGAATATGAGGTACTTGACCAAGTACAAAAGCAATGTGTCACTATTAATGCTTTTTTTATAGTTGAATTTATTTGAAATTCAAATTGCCCTCATTTTCTATTAACTTGACAGACTTCTGAATAGTGTGTGCTTTCTGAAGTAGCTTTTACCGCTTTGATCTTCATGTTGATCTTCTTTACATAACTCTAAGCTTGATAGGAATTCTTTTACCGTTTAGAATGTCTTCAGAGCTTATGCTTATTTAGATTGAAGATCTTGATCATGACTTGCTCAAGAGAAATTCATTTCTTCATTAATCTTAGGGCTTTTTGAACATGTAAGGTACCTTCTATATCTTTCCTGAATCTCTAACATATATTAGTTCTTTTTCTAAACCATTGTTCACATCATTAATGCTTTAAATCTCTTTGAATGAGATTATAATCATATTAAAACATGATATTGTGAAAAATATGTCATCAATTGAACTTATATGTAACGAAGTAGTCCTGTTTAAACAATATAGAAACTCAATTGAAACATTATTGCTTTTTTAAAATATTTTAATAAAATTTACTTTGTTGTTACTCAAAATACAAGCTATAGAGCTTTTTGAAGGGTTCTGGAGCTAACAACATACACACACACACACACACATAGTAGTCATGCATCTTTATCCTATACCTTATCCTGTCAATAAAGCTCTACCCATGACATAGCTATCGAATTATGCTTAAGAAGCATAGTCAGTCCAACCCTCAAGCTCCGTGAGAGACAAACTACTTTGATACCAAAATGTAACACTTTAATATTTAACCCAACACACTTAGAACACATTTAAATTAATTATTAGATATTACTCTGTTGCTTCAATTCTTAGCTTTAGTAACTTTGACAATACTTAGTGAAAATAAGGGTGAAGTTTTTTTGAACTTTAAAAATAAAATGTGAGTCATGCATGCTAAATCAAACCCTTCATTGCCTCATACAACAGAAAAATAGTCATCACATGGACATACACATAACCCATATCACAGTAGCATCATGAATATAAACACGTCATCATATATATAACCATAAATAGTTCCCATCATATGCACCTAACATATAATACTAAATAAGTATCACGCCCACCAATAGAGGTTGGGCTAAATACAATCATCCGACAAAAGAAAAACATAAGCAAGAATATAAACAAGAACATAGATAGCCTGTAAAACCCCTCTAATACTATTCCTACTAAAATACGCCAAAAAGTTGATAACCCCATGGCATACTAACAAAAAAAGGTTATCCTATCTACAAAATCTACACAAGCCCTTCCAAAATCCGTTGTCAACTTTTAAGCACATCACTCCCAAGAGGGAGGAAGGTAAGAGCATACAGCAAGTAGGAGGCATAGTAAGACGATTAGCAGGAAGAACGTGAGCACCTTTATATGGACAAGTAGCTCCCCTCTGAACATGCATAGCTCCCCTTAGTGGCTGTGTCATCATGGCCTCACCATCGCTACTAGTGCCCATCTCCATGGGGACCATAGGGGCGAAATTGCCAAATGAATGTTGAAAAGGCGACTAGACGGGTCGACCACTCGATAAAAGGGCGAGGTGGTGATCGAGGCATGTACATCGAGAAATCTCTCATAATAGAGGCAGGACAATACGGAGGAAATCCTCCATTTGTAGGCGCGCATACTTGAAAATAAAGTCATCATCAAAAGGTGTAGCAATAGAAAACTAAGAGCTGGTAACGGGTGTGCAAAGTGACGATCCAAAAACACAAATAAGCGAACTACACAATGATTGACGAAGTGGTATGACTGATTGCCTAGTTGAAATGCAGCTACCATGTAGGCGCATCAATATAGAGAACGAACGTCGCCATTGGCCTGAAGATGAGATGGAAAAGAAAAGAGGGGGAAAGAGAAACTTATACAAGAATCTTAGTAGGGTTTTGCCTCTAAACATATGTCATCATCTTCACCCAGAAACCTTGGGTTTCATTCTGAAGTAGTGGACATAGCAAGGTTCATTTATTAAGCTTCAACAGCCATTAGTCGAGGTTCATGTCTTTTAGCATGAGTCTTGATGTTATGAATGTATCATACCACATTATGAATGCATGTTAATGCCTTATGCAACATAGTGTAACATCCAAGATATATATATACATAAAAAAAACAAATAAATAAATAAAATTTAAATTAAGCTTTATTAGTTAGAATTTTCAAAATCCAATAACGTAGAAATAATGAGAGCGACTCAATGATTTTTATTAAAAAAAAATGTGAATAGTGTTTTGCGGGCCCGGAGGCTCCGGGATAGCCGAAACCCTAGATTAGGGACTCCAAGGTGCCCAAAATTTTGAAAATATGGGGATGAGGTTAGAAATACTTAGAAATGAAAATTTCATGCTTAGAATTACTTTTCGGGTAATATTGGACTAGGGTATGGTATTTCACCCGTTCGTGAAATTTCGGTATGCGATTTTAACACCGAAAGCTAATTTAACCTTTACAAAATGATTAACCTTATCTTTTTACATTACATGAATGGCTAAGATTCAATTTTAAATTTTAAAATTGAATCATATCCATCCTTTTCATCTTTAAAGATTAGAAACTATCCTAGACTATTACATAACATTATGACATCATCACTTAAGAGATAAACATGAACCAAGGCTTCTTTAAGAAGCCACACCATTCGGCCACTTCAGAAGGAAGGAGAAGAAGCTGGTTCCTCCATAGCCAAGAGCATGAATTGGCTTTCAAATTCCAAAAGCCCTAGCTTAGAGCCATTAAAACATAAACCTTCATTCACTAAAATTGATCTACACTTCAACCTCTACTAATCCAACCGATTAGAACTTCCAAACCTCATCATATTCACCTCATCCATCACTGGTCAGAGGAGGTTTTGAAGGTGTTTTGGGAGTCTTGGAGTGGAGGACTCTCATCTTGAAACAAGCTAGAGACAAAGATAGACTAGCCTTCAAGTGTAGGGTTTTTTATAGTTCTTTCTCTTGAAAATTTTGCTAATCTGTTCTGCCTGGTTTTATTCCAAAATTTTGATGGTATTTGGTTGATGATATATTGTTATTGATTTGTGAATTTTGGTGGTGGGTTTGGATGGTGTTAAAAAGGGGTTTTCACTAAAGGAAATCTGGACTAGGCTGCTGGAGTTCAGGCTGTCCTGCAAGCAGAAATTATGCACGAATTTTCTGATATATTTGTGGGTGTTTTCATAAGCTATAAAAATTATATGTTGAATAGAACACCTTAAAATAACTACATGAATTTTATTGGGTGTTAACTTTGAAGTTTACTACTTCAAAAAAATCAAGAACCGAATTGTGACTGGTGCTGCCTAAGTTATTGAAACTGAAGCAATAAAGTTGCCCGATTTTATTATCATAGCAAATGATTGAATGAATCCTTGAAATTTTTACCTGAAGTTAATAACATATTGAGGTATCACTGTGAATTTTATTGTGCACTAATTCAATCATTTTCTTGGGTTAAAAATTCTAAAAATCCGGATCTGGTCTGTGAATTTGTGGTCCCTGACCACTAAATTTGTACAATTTACTAAAGTAGCTAGAGAGCTCTACATGTCCTGAAATTTTTACAGGTTATTCTAGACATGTGGGAGTGTCAGTGAGAATTTTTGTGGCATATGAATTGGCCATTTGATATAGAAATAAAATGCTACTGTTAGCATAGTGAATCAGCCCAAGTGCTGAAATGGTAGAACTGCACTAAAATGATGATAAAATGACACTTAGTCCAGGTATAAATTATATTCATGCATGATAGTTACTTTAAAGAGTTATTTATGAGATATAAATGAGACCCTAATGTGATTGAATGCCTATGAGTGATGTATGCCATGCCTTGTAAAAAGAGAAATACATGATACGGTAACATGACAAAAGAAATCTATAACTCCTAACTGGGCATGTTTTAACATATGGGAAAAAAGAAACAAGGCTTATATGAGTTAAAGAGGAAGGCAAAAATAAGGACTTCCCTAAGAATGGTATGAGTCGGTAGACGTATCGGCTAGGAATAGAACTGTGTGTGATTCGGAGGTGAAAAAAAATGAAGTCCGATGATCACGAATAGGAATGAGCTCATGTCCTAGCAGTCTATTGTCCTTTATAAAATTATCCTTAAGATGTTGTTAATGTGAAATCAAGCCTTCCCTATATGAAAGAAAAGAGGTAACAGTATGAAATTAAGTTGGTTATTTATAAGATAATATGTACGATTATTATTGCTAATTCTATCAGCATTTTTGCATGGGACCTAATATAATATTACTTACATGAATGACCTCATTAATTAGGCCTGTCTATGCTAACGGGATTTCCCTCCTGAGAATTTTATAATATTCTCATCCCTATATGCATGTATGTTGTGTTGTGCTCAGATCCCACAGATGCCGACCGTGATCTTCTTTCTTGATTCGCTGGAGTGGAGGTGGCATTATGACATAGAGTTGGATTCACTTTATGTAGTAGCGTATTCCCAAATCCGAGCGTATATTTTCTTCACTCGTTCTTTTAGTAGCTCCGTTTTCACTCCAGAGTTCGACCCAGGTTTTCCTTTTGATGGTGTGCCCCTTCACATGGCACACCCAGCTGTGTTCATACCTCCTGCTGCACCACCTATGCCCCTCCTGAGATGGACCTTCTTCATCCTCCTCCTCGATTCAGACCCATTGGGGTCCACGCCCCTGGAGGAGAGGCCATCATCCCAATGGCCAATGGTTTCGCCTAGGAGGATGCTAGACCTATAGGGACTTTTGACTTGTATGTAGTTGCAGTGTAGTGATGGGACCGTGCTAGCCTACAGACTCGATTCTATTTGAAGTTATAAGATCCATTTTATGTGTATACGATTTTTGCTGGATCTTAATATGAGTAGGCTAGGCTTTATGTTATCAATAGGTCTTTTGGATAAAAGTCCCTATGTAGCATTGTAGGTGCACTAACTTATCTACTGGTTGCGCATATGTAAAGATAGTTGTGCACAAAATATATGTATATAGTGGAGCTTTGGTGGTTGCTTTACCTTATGTTTTTATTTTATTGTATGTTAATTATTTATATCTCTCGATTAGCCTATAGTATAATCAGGGAGTAATACTCTCCTAATTACGATGCTACTGTTCGAGTAGTAGAGTAGTTAGGAGGGTGTTACATTATGGTATCAAGGGCTACTATCTCAGCCTGAGGATTGGACGGCTATGCTTCTGTAGTAATTGTTATGCATTAAGATGCATATATAGATATGCGTGTGTGTATGACCGTGGTTAGAAATGTTGTGGGTTACTGCCACACTTAGAATGGTATTGAGCCTGATCAACTCAATATTTTGTTTGGTGTGACAGGAATCAATGACTTCAAATCGGCAAACAGGAGTGGAGCAGGAAACAACGCTGAAACAATGAATACCTTTCGTTAGATGGCGGCGGCAATGGAGAACTCCGTTGCCAACCGAATGATGGAAAGACTAACCGTAATGAGAATCAAAATCTTGGTAACCCTGGAGGAAACGAAGGGATGAAGAATATCAGAAATTTGCTGAGTTTTGAAGGCAAACCCCCGCCTTTTGGAGAGCTTTTAACCCCTGGAAGCAAAAGAATGGATCAAGGCGATGGAAAAGATCTTCTCCATTCTCCCAGAGAGATTCAAAAGGTGGCTTTTGCCACCTACATGCTAGAGGCAGATGCGAAATTTTGGTGGGTTGGCACTAGGGGATTATTTGAAGCTTCCTAGACTAAAGTTACCTGGGATGTCTTCAAAGAGGCTTTCTACCATAAATATTTCCCTACCTCTATGAGGAACGCGAAGGAGTTAGAGTTCATGGCTCTTAAAAGGACCTATGAGTGTAGCGGAGTATACTGCTAAATTTGAAGAGCTTTGCAAGTTTTCTACGATTTACCAACGAGACCAGACGAAGCTTGGAAGTGTATGAAATATGAAGGGGGTTTACGTGAAGATATAGAAGGCTGTAAGCCTCCTGAGATTCGAGACTATCCTACTTTGGTAAACAAATGCCGACGGCGGAGGAGTCTAACAAGAAGCTAGCAAGCTTTAAGTATGCGCAAAACAATGCTAGAAGAGGATTAGCACCCCAAGGCCCCTGATTCAAGCCTGTCAATCAGCCTAGGAGAAGATTTCCACCTAACAACAACAGGAATCGAGGAAAACAACTTCAGTCCAGATACCAAGATGGGACGAGAGTGCCTAAGTGTGGAAAACACCATGGAAACGGACCTTGCTGGGCAACACAAATTGTTTGTTTCGGCTGGGAAACGGGACACAAGATATTCGAGTGCCCCAACAAGAAAAGTCACAACCCGCCCCCAAACCACAACAACATGCACGCGTTTTCACTATAAGTGCCAAGGAAGCTTCTCAATTTGCCGATCTGATCCGGGCTAAGTGTGAAATAAATGGTAATATCCTAGGTATACTGTATGATTCGGGTGCCACTCATTCTTTCATCTCCCATGACTGTATAAAAGTTGCAATTATCTGTGTCTGAATTGCCTTATGATCTTCTTGTATCTACTCCTGCTGGTCCTATTAGAACTTGTTATGCATGCATGAATCTTCCTCTTCAGATAGGTACTAGGAGATTTATTGCTAACCTGGTTTGTCTTCCCTTGTCCGGCTTAGATGTAATCTTAGGTATGGATTGGCTAGTACCCAATGATGTTCTTTTACATTGCCCAAATAGAGTTGCTATGTTTCTTTCTACCTCACTTTCTACCCCTGTAATCCCTTTTTCTTTTTACTTAGACCTAGTGACACCTAACTCTAGTAAGGTGGACCGTCAGGAATATGTTCTCCTCTCAGCTAGTGAAACTGAAGGTGATCATGAGTTGAGTGGAATCCAGTGGTGAGAGATATCCAGATGTCTTTCAGAGGATATCCAGAATTTCCTCCTGAAAGAGAAATTGAATTCTCCATTGAATTGATTCAGGAACGAATCCTATTTCAATTTTCCCTACAGGATGTCCCTTTAGAGTTGAAGGAATTAAAGTCAAAGATTGAAGAGTTGTTGGGAAAACATTTCATTAGACCAAGTGCCTCTCCATGGGGATCCCCTGTTCTTTGGTAAAGAAAAAGGATGGAGGTATGAGACTTTGTGTGGATTATAGGCAGTTGAATAAGGTGACAATCAAGAACAAATACCCTTTGCCAAGGATCGACGACCTCATGGATCAATTGAGAGGGGCAACCGTATTCTCAAAGATCGATCTTAGATCAGGTTACCATCAAATTCGAGTTCGGATGAGGACATTCCCAAAACTGCTTTTAGGACTAGATATGGACATTATGAGTATAGGGTGATGTCTTTTGGATTAACCAATGCTCTGCTGTATTTATGGACTATATGAACCGAATCTTTCGCCCTTACTTGGATAAATTTGTGGTTGTCTTTATAGACGACATACTTATCTATTCAAGGACTGAGGAAGAGCATGCGAGCATCTTAGGATTGTCTTACAAATCCTAAGAGAAAGGAAATTGTATGCCAAGTTGTCAAAGTGTGAATTCTGGATGGAAGAAGTTAAGTTCTTAGGTCATATAGTGTCACGGGGGAATCTCCATAGATCCCAGTAAGGTGGAATCAATACTTCATTGGGATCGACCAACAACAGTGATTGAGATTCGAAGTTTCCTCGGTTAGCAGGATATTATAGACGTTTTATTATGGGCTTCTCTAGATAGCCCTACCTTTGACTAAGTTGACCCGAAAGAACACCCCTTTCAAGTGGACAGAATGGAAAATAGTTTCCAAGAGTTGAAGCAAAGGTTGACCATGGCCCCAGGTATAGTATTACCGATCCTCATGAACCCTTTGAGGTCTATTGTGATGCTTCAGGTAAGGGTTTGGGATGTGTGTTAATGCAAAACCAAACGTAGTCGCTTACGCTTCTAAGCTGAAAACCCATGAAGTAAGCTATCCAACACATGATCTAGAACTTGCACTTGGTCTTTGCTCTAAAGATCTGGTGACACCATCTATATGGTGTGAGTTCAATGTTTTTTTGACCACAAAAGTTTAAAATATCTTTTTGACTAGAAAGAATTAAATATAAGACAAAGGAGATGGATGGAGTTCCTTAAGGATTATGAGTTCAGTTTGAATTACCATCCGGGTAAGGCGAATGTTGTTCCTGACGCCCTCGAGGAAAACCTTAAGTGTAGCATGTTTGATGATTAAAGAGACGGAATTGGTGGAAAGCTTTAAAAAGCTTAGTTTGGATATGTCTGTGACCCTCAGGGTGTTATGTTAGGACAAATAAAGGTCACAAGTGAGTTTTGCACAACATGAAGATTTAGGGTTTCAGGAGATTTTGAAGTCTGTCCAAGCAAAGAGGTTACCAGGATTTACTCAAGACCAGCAAGGTATATGGAGGTACAAGGGTAGGGTGTGTGTACCAGCAAGTGGTAATCTCAGAGATGAAATTTTAAAGGAGGCTCATAGAGGCGAGTTCACCATACACCCTGGGATTAGTAAAATGTATGCAGACCTCAAGAAGATGTTTTGGTGGTCGGGGATGAAGAGAGACATAGTAGAGTTTATTAGAAAGTGCCTAACTGTCAGAGGATTAAAATAGAATATCAAAAGCCAGCTGGGACCTTACAACCCTTAGAAATCCCGAATGGAAATGGGAAGTATCTCCATGGATTTCGTAATGGGTTTGCCAAGGACGTCATCGGGTTGTGATGCTATATGGGTGATAGTGGATAGATTAACCAAATCCTCAATTTTTACCCATTAAAGCTAGTTATCCCTTAGATAAATTAGCTTCCTTGTACATCCAAGAAATCATGAGATTACACGGTATTCCTTCTTCAATAGTTTCTGATAGGGACCAGAGATTTACTTCAAGATTTTGGGGAGCTTTCCAAAAGGCCTTTGGAACCAAACTTTGTTTAAGTACGGCCTATCATCCTCAAACTCAGGACAAACAAAACGTACCATACAAACCCTAGTAGATATGCTAAGGGCATGTGTGATTGAGCAGAAAGGAAGTTGGGATAAGTTGCTTCCGTTAATGGAATTTGCTTACAATAATAGCCATCACGCTAGTATTGGCATGGCCCCGTATGAAGCTTTATATGGACGAAAATGTCAATCTCCATTATGTTGGTACGACTCGAGGGAGACGGGTTGTTGGGACCAAATTGGTGAACCGACAGAGCAAATTCAGAAAATCAGAAGCAAAATCTTGATTGCACAGAGTCGTCAAAAGAGCTACGCGATATTCGGAGAAAACCTTTAGAGTTTCAGGAGGGAGAACATGTATTTCTAAAGGTTACGCCTACTACGGGGATAGGGAGAGCACTAAGGGTTAAGAAGCTCTCACCCAGGTTCATTGGGCCTTTTCAAATTCTTAAACGATCGGGTCAGCTGCCTACCAAATAGCTTTACCCCCACATCTATCTAACCTTCACAATGTCTTTCATGTCTCCCAACTTAGAGGTTATCATCGGACCCAAACCATGTTATAGAACTTGAGTCCATACAGTTAAAGGATGACTTGACATTTCAGGCCCTTCCTATTCAGATCGTTGATAAAGAAGTCAAGCTACTTAGAACTAAGCCTGTGCATCAAGTAAAAGTGGCTTGGGGTGGACAGGAAATGAAGAATACACATGGGAATTAGAGGCAAACATGAGGAAAGATCAGAAACCTTCCAGGTATGAAATTTTGAGGGCAAAATTTTTTTTTAGGTGTGGAAATGTAACATCTAAGATATATATATACATATAAAAAACAAATAAATAAATAAAATTTAAATTAAGCTTTATTAGTTGGAATTTTCAAAATCCAATAACGTAGAAATGATGAGAGCGATTCAATGATTTTTATTAAAAAAAAATGTGAATAGTGTTTTGCGGCCAGGGGCTCGTATAGCCGAAACCCTGGATTAGGGACCGAGGTGCCCAAAATTTTGAAAATATGGGGATGAGGTTAGAAATACTTAGAAATGAAAATTTAATGCTTAGAATTACTTTTCGGGTAATATTGGGACTACCGGTATGGTATTTCACCCGTTTGGTGAAATTTCGTATGCGATTTCTAACACGAAAGCTAATTTAACCTTTACAAAATGATTAACCTTATCTTTTTACATTACATGAATGGCTAAGATTCAATTTTAAATTTTAAAATTGAATCATAGCCATCCTTTTCATCTTTAAAGCTTAGAAACTATCCTAGACTATTACATAACATTATGACATCATCACTTAAGAGATAAACATAAACCAAGGCTTCTTTAAGAAGCCACACCATTCGGCCACTTCAGAAGGAAGGAGAAGAAGCTGGTTCCTCCATAGCCAAGAGCTTGAATTGGCTTTCAAATTCCAAAAGCCCTAGCTTAGAGCCATTAAAACATAAACCTTCCTTCACTAAAATTGATCTACACTTCAACCTCTACCAATCCAACCGATTAGAACTTCCAAACCTCATCATATTCACCTCATCCATCACTGGTCAGAGGAGGTTTTGAAGGTGTTTTGGGAGTCTTGGAGTGGAGGACTCTCATCTTGAAACAAGCTAGAGACAAAGATAGACTAGCCTTCAAGTGTAGGGTTTTTTATAGTTCTTTCTCTTGAAAATTTTGCTAATCTGTTCTGCCTGGTTTTATTCGAAATTTTGATGGTATTTGGTTGATGATATATTGTTATTGATGTGTGAATTTTGGTGGTGGGTTTGGATGGTGTTAAAAAGGGGTTTTCACTAAAGGAAATCTGGACTAGGCTGTTGGAGTTAAGGCTCCAAGCAGAAATTATGCACGAATTTTATGATATATTTGTGGGTGTTTTCATAAGCTATAAAAATTATATGTTGAAGAGAACACCTTAAACTAACTACATGAATTTTATTGGGTGTTAACTTTGAAGTTTACTACTTCAAAAAAATCAAGAACCGAATTGTGACTGGTGCTGCCTAAGTTGTTGAAACTGAAGCAATAAAGTTGCCCGATTTTATTATCATAGCAAATGATTGAATGAATCCTTGAAATTTTTACCTAAAGTTAATACATATTTAGGTATCACTGTGAATTTTATTGTGCACTAATTCAATCATTTGCTAGGGTTAAAAATTCTAAAAATCTGGTCTGTCTGTGAATTTGTGGTCCCTGACCACTAAATTTGTGCAATTTACTAAAGTAGCTAGAGAACTCTACTTGTCCTGAAATTTTTACAGGTTATTCTAGACATGTGGGAGTGTCAGGAGAATTTTTGTGGAATATGAATTGGCCATTTGATATAGAAATAAAATGCTACTGTTAGCATAGTGAATCAGCCCAAGTGCTGAAATGGTAGAACTGCACTAAAATGATGATAAAATGACACTTAGTCCAGGTATAAATTATATTCATGCATGATAGTTACTTTAAAGAGTTATTTATGAGATATAAATGAGACCCTAATGTGATTGAATGCCTATGAGTGATGTATGCCATGCCTTGTAAAAGAGAAATACATGATACGGTAACATGACAAAAGAAATCTATAACTCCTAACTGGGCATGTTTTAACATATGGGGAAAACAGAAACAAGGCTTATATGAGTTAAAGAGGGAAGGCAAAAATAAGGACTTCCCTAAGAATGGTATGAGTCGGTAGACGTATTGGCTAGGAATAGAACTGTGTGTGATTCGGAGGTGAAAAAATGAAGTCCGATGATCACGAATAGGAATGAGCTCATGTCCTAGCAGTCTATTGTCCTTTATAAAATTATCCATTAAGATGTTGCAATGTGAAATCAAGCCTTCCCTATATGAAAGAAAAGAGGTAACAATATGAAATTAAGTTGGTTATTTATAAGATAATATGTACGATTATTATTGCTAATTCTATCAGCATTTTTGCATGGGACCTAATATAATATTACTTACATGAATGACCTCATTAATTAGGCCTGTCTATGCTAACGGGATTTCCTCCTGAGAATTTTATAATATTCTCATCCCTATGTGCATGTATGTTGTGTTGTGCTCAGATCCACAGATGCCGACCGTGATCTTCTTTCTTGATTCGCTGGAGTGGAGGTGGCATTATGACAGAGAGTTGGATTCACTTTATGTAGTAGCGTATTCCCAATTCCGAGCATATATTTTCTTCACTCGTTCTTTTAGTAGCTCCGTTTTCACCAGAGTTCGACCTAGGTTTTCCTTTTAATGGTGTGCCCCTTCACATGGCACACCCAGCTGTGTTCATACCTCCTGCACCACCTATGCCCCCTCCTGGAGATGGACCTTCTTCATCCTCCTCCTCGGATTCAGACCCATTGAGGGTCCCACGCCCCCGATGGAAGAGAGGCCATCATCCCGATGGCCAATGGTTTCACCTAGGAGGATGCTAGGCCTATAGGGACTTTTGACTTGTATGTAGTTGCAGTGTAGTGATGGGACCGTGCTAGCCTACAAGACTGATTCTATTTGAAGTTATAAGATCCATTTTATGTGTATACGATTTTTGCTGGATCTTAATATGAGTAGGCTAGGCCTTATGTTATCAATAGGTCTTTTGGATAAAAGTCCCTATGTAGCATTGTAGGTGCACTAACTTATCTATTGGTTGCGCATATGTAAAGATAGTTGTGTACAAAATATATGTATATAGTGGAGCTTTGGTGGTTGCTTTACCTTATGTTTTTATTTTATTGTATGTTAATTATTTATATCTCTCGATTAACCTATAGTATAATCAGGGAGTAATACTCTCCTAATTACGATGCTCCTCTTAGAGTAGTAGAGTAGTTAGGAGGTGTTACACATAGCATACATATAATAAGAAACTATCATAGCATAAGGAACACAAGCATCTTTGCATGTACTTTCCTCTTTACTTTCTTAGG
>JAMLFY010000007.1:2576195-2738195 GCA_030441495.1 Dalbergia oliveri
TGGTGTATGTAATGCTAATCATAGGGTTTTCTTTGGGGAAGAGAATAGGGTATGTGTCACTAATTATATATGTTGTGAGATTTTGAGGGCATAACTTGACATGTTGTACATTGAAAGCAAATAGAAAAGAAGTTCCCTCTCTAATATGTGCTTATTCAGTTTTCTATGCATAGAATTGCTTATCATATAATTGTGTAATCAATTATTCGTAGCTGGCTTAAGGTATCAGTTTAACACGAAGTGTTTGAGATGTTGTTTGCATTATATGTGTAGTACTCAATTTGTGTATAGGCCTAAAAGGCTCCCCTGTTTAAATAAGACAAAAAGGTAGTCATTTTATCATCCCTGAAAATTGGGATTAGGGATGATTACTATGTCATTCTTTAGCGTTTCTCTTTTGATTTGCACTTAACAAACAATTGATTGGGAAATTTACATAGTTGATTGATTTAATCATAATATTAACATAGGTTTTCTTTTTAGAAATTACTAAGAGTGAAAGATATAGGTGAATTACTAGTGTAATTGAAGTGAAACTTTGGAACCTTATTTCCCTCAAACATATAGAGAAAGAATTTTATTAGGTGTTTATGATAGTTCTTATAAGTTTTTCGATTATACTTCCCTTAATATCTTTTTATTTTTATACATCCCTTTTTATGATTTGTGATCACTATTGTAGATGGAAAATGAGAAAAAAGAGTCTTCATTTTGGCCCTCGTGACCAAGGCTGAACTGATGAAGCTCAAGGGAAATAAAGAATTTGATGACCAAATTGCAAATTGGATGTGGTTACAAGAAAATTATGCATAGCTTATAAATGGATTTATAAATGTAAACTAATACCAAGTTATATAAAGACTACTTTTAAAATAGGAAGTTGTATTAAGACTTTATTTATTATATATGAAAAATATTATTTATAAAACATAATAGTTAAAATTTGTCATTTGTGGAAATGCAATTTGACAACAAGTTTTTTTTTATTAGTTTTAAAAGTTACTTTTTAAAAAAATTATTCAAAGGTTTTCTTTTTCATCATTATGAACTGTTTTTGAAGTTATATTACCACAGATTTTTCTATTTTTTTGTTTTTAAAAAATGAGCTTAAAATTGTTTACTAAAATAGTTTAAAAAAATTTATGAATAAAAATCCAAACAAGCCCAAAAAACTCTAGATGTTTTTCGTTTGTGTTTTAAAAACTTGTGTTCAGTTTTTTAATTTTTAAAATCAAGGAGAAGAAAAATAGATCTCAAACAAGATTTTCTATTTTTTTATTTTAAAAATAGAAAAATTATTTGTAATTCAGCTTCCAAATAGGCCTTTAATCTCTGTTTTTTCTTTTGTGGTTTTTGAGTCAACGTAAGTATGCATTGACCCGTCCAGGATGCAATGGTCAAAGGATACAAAATCAGTCGCATAGCCCAAAATCATTCGAGCTAGCATTTTCAAAGCCCAGTCCAAGTTTTAACGGGCCAACCAACAAGGGTTTGCTTCAAGTTCAACCCCTATCCTTCTGTCACTTTCTCCATCACCCTCTCACTCCCTGCCTGCATCTCTCTCCGACCTTGCGAGACCGAGCGATCGAAACCCTTTTCTCGTCATGCTCCGCCGAGCAACAGCCCTTCTCCGGCGACCCCTTCTCGGCGCAGCGTCCCGCCGATTCTCCACCGATCTGCCGGCGGCACCCAGCGCGGATTCGAGCTTCGTGGAGGCATGGAAGAAAGTGAGCCCGAACCTGGACCCTCCAAAGACTCCCTGGCCTACATGAAGCCTCGCCCGCCTACTCCATCTTCCCTCCCTACCAAACTCACCGTCAACTTCGTCCTTCCTTACGCCTCCGAACTCTCCGCCAAAGAGGTCAGTCACTCTTCGTATCATGGACACCTTTTCTTGGTCTTGATAGGTTACCAGTTTCTGCTTTAATCTGGGTTTGTTTTTGTTTTGGTAATGTGTTTTTCTTTCCGCGCTTCGCAGCTGATCCGCTGATTTATATGAGATAGTGCTAAATGGGCTTATTGATCAGTTTCACTCTTAATTTTTCTCTAGGTCAACTGATTGAAAATAAACTATACAGTTTTTCTTCCCTTTTTAAATTGGAATAATTAGTATTTTGTTACAGCACTTATTATAGGTTCGGAAAACACAGGCATCCGTAAGGCTGTTTCAATATTCACCAAATTTCATCATGTTCAAATGGTCCAACTTATGTTTTAAGTTTTGAAGGGAAAGTAATGTGAACATTTGATCTGCCCATTTTCGATTATTTGGATTAGATTCTGTATTTAGATCCCATCCATGGGTCTTGTTTGGTGTTAAATTTTTTCAGATAGTTTTCTTCCAAACAATGCTGCTTAATGTTCCATTGGATTCCTCTTTTTCATATGGCTGCTCTCTGCTTTATTCTTTAGTTTTTGAAGGATTCCATTGCATTTTCCTGTTTATCTTAATGAATATCTCTCTGTTTGAAAATTTTCATTGGTAATCCAATGCTCCATTTGTCATGGTTCTTGTTTTCCATATAATACCTAATTCAGATTTCATTATTCCTAGGTAAAAATGCATTTTACCCTTTTTAATTTTAGGTTGTGTGGGGTTTATTATAACTTTTCAAAATATGTATTGCGATATCTTGGACTTTCCAACGATGCAAAACACCTTCAATTAGGTTGACATCCATTTTCACTATTAACTAGTCATGTACATGTTACGTGCACAATTAGATGCAAGGTTGCTAAAATCGAATCCTACAAATTTTTTTTTTATCTCTTTAAGACTTTTTCCTTTGGGGGTTCAAATTGTCTCTAAGGCCTTAAAGGCTCATCAATTTTCAAACACGCAGAAGCCCCATAACCAGCCCAAACAAGCTTTGATTAAATGTTGGGACATGTCTTTTGTCCTAGAACCTTCTAGGACTAGAGAGCAAAGGAGAAGAGGTCAAAGATTTCCGTTGTAACTGTGTATTTTTCCTCCATCTATCCTTCCCTTTCATCCCTCGATCTCTCTTTGCTCCAGGTATTTTACCGGCTGCAGCCCCTGAGTTCAAATACTTTTTCTTCTCCTTCTTTCATTTGCTTCCTTCTTCTTCTCCTCTCTTTGTCATGGACTGAAATGGGGTTGGGTCATGGAAGAAATGCACCACTTTGTACAAGAAGATGGCATGCAACCAACAAAATTGAAAAAAGCTTGAGCCTTGAAGAATGAGGATGAAGGGATAGAGAGAGATCAAGAGTGAGCGAGGGACAAAATGAGAGTGAGAAAGGGAGAGAGCTCACCAAGGAAAAACCAAGGCACGACAAGCTTGAAGTAAGATGAAGACGAGAGCAATGAGCGAGAGAAGAGAGACGGATGGGGGTGGCAAACGGGATCTCCAGGGCCAGCCAACCAGTAGGCGGAAGCGGAGTCGAAGGTGAAGATGGAGGCTAGAGCGGCGATCGGAGCGGTGGCTTGTCGTGGCGAGGGCAGAGAGATTGAAGAGTGAGATGGGGACGATAGAGTGAGAAAGAGAGTGTGAGAGAAGACACATGCCCGTTACTTCTTAGGGTAGGTGAGTGGGCTAGGTCAATGGTGGAATCTCCCTTCAGGCCTCGTTTGGGCCGTTGACTTAGCTCGACTGTGGAATGATCAGAGTGCGAGTCGGCTGATTCAGTGATCCTACGATCTTACTCAACGATCCCACAACGCGATGAAAAGGGCGAGCCAAAGTTGGGATCGGGATGGGGAAAGGGTGGTGAAATTGTTGAATCGTGCGATCCCACAATATATAGCACGATCCTAGCTACCTTGATTAGACGGACAAAGATACCCTTAATTTTAATGAAGTTTCCTAACTCTAAACCCCCAGAACTTAGAAATAGACAAAAATACTCTTCAAATGCTAGAGTTCGATTGAAGGGTATTTTTGTCGTTTGTGAGGGAGGGTTTAGGATTGAGAAATTTGATTAAAAAGAAGATATTTTTGTCCATTTCACTGTGCTGTGACATGCGCGTGACTAATTAATGGTGGAAATGGATGTCAACTTAATGGAAGGGGTGTTTTGCACTGTTTGGAAAGTGTAAGGAGTTGCATCCAATATTTGAAAAGTTATGGTGTAAATTGCAATGAACTAAAGTTAGGAGATAAAATGCATTTTACCCTTTTCTTATGTTACATTTAGTGTATGTGTTTCAATTAATTGTGGATTGAAATGGATTATGTGGTCTTTTTTTTAGTGATTTTAATGTTTTTCTGCAAAGAAATTATCTTTTGCAAGCAAAAGCAGTTATTAAATCATTAATAATGACTGTTTTAAGCTTAATTAGTGGTATTGGTTATTTCCAGAACACATAATGTTTTGTCTATTGTTATCCCCTAGACAACCAATGTAAAACTTTGTTGAATCTCTATAGACATGGATCAACAATGTGTGATTTGTTAAGACTAGGTCATTTCCCATAAGCAATGTGGTGCCAAGGTTGTCAATGGCGGATGGCATTGCGCGTTATGGTGGAAGCCATGGCGGTCTAAAAAATATATAAATATATATAAAAAAAATAAAATACAAAGACACAATGCATAATCAAGACCTTAGAGACACAATCAAAGCCACAAATACACAATCAAAGTCACAAACAAGGACTAAAAAACATAGCAAGCAATCCATGATCAAAGCAACAAAGAAAATAGAAGAGGTTAGACAAAAAAAATAAGAACAAGAAGAAGAAAGAGAAAAAGACAGAACAAAGAAGAAGAAGAATAAAGAATAGACAAGGAGGAGGAGAAGAAGAGGACGAAATAGATAAGAAGGAGAAGAAGAAAATAGAATAGAGATTCAGAGAAGAAGAAGAAGGACCTCGATAGTGCTGGCCGTTGCCGCCGTGTGGACCATGGTGAGTCGCCGCCGGTGTGGTGAGCCGCCTCCGCTGGTGTGGTGCGCCACCTCCGCTGATGTGGTGCGTCGTTGCTGCCGGAAGAGAGAGACAGACTTTGAGAGACTGAGAGAAGGAAGCAGAGAAGCGAGAGCGAGACTGAGAGAAATGGAAGAGGGGTAGGTTCATTAGGTTTCCATTATTGAAACCTAAAAACCCTAAAATATCCTTTGAAGAAAAGGGTTTTGAATTTTCTGCCATGGCCACCACAATCCTACCATGGCTGCCACGCCATTTCGCCACACCATCCACTTTCCCATAGCGGCGGCTTCAGATTCTGCCACGCCAAGATGCCATGGCGCCGCCATGGCCGATATTTGACAACACTGCGTGGTGCTCGAATATGATGAGCAAGAGCTGCATGTTATTTGATACGAGATTATCATGAATTTACTAAGAAGCATGTTAGCATCGGTTATTTTGTTAGGCATCATTAATGCTAAAAAGAGAAGTGACTCATTTTATAAAAATATAGTCATTAAAATATTCTGTAACATCCCTTTAGTCCTGGAGTTAATTGATTCTCTATAGCATCCCTTTAATCAAGGGGTTATTTGATGTTGTTTCATGGTGCCCTATATTCTGTGCTTGTCCATGCATTAATCCTATAAATTTCAATGAAACACTGCATTCTTTTTTAATGTTGTTACTCTATGTTCTGAGTTCATATGTCTTGAGGTCTGGAAATGAAACCGATACAGCTGAGCATGTTAGTTACTAGTGGATTTTGGGTTGTTAGGTCAAATTGAATGTGACTCATCTAATTTTAATGTTAATGGAAGGCTTCCAGTTCAGTCAGGATTGAATTGCATGTTGTTCCTGTTAAGATGGCCAGCCTTGCTTGAATTCAATTGCTTGTATTTGGGAATGAAATACTGTGTAGTAGTTTGTAGTGACACTGGTAAAGTTAATTATATTGTGATTGGATTTAGGTGACTGCAAAAGTATACTTTCAGTAGTGTTGATATCTTGGAAAATAAAGTATGGACATGAACACAGAAAAATAAGTATTGGTAGTTTTAGTTTGCTAGTATCTATTTTTCTCTCCACCTAGTGCATGTGTTTTAGGAGTAGAATTTCTGAAAAGAATCAATGTGCTTTATTGAATTGGGGATTCTCAGCAATCACCAAGAACCCTAGGAAGATACAACAACTCAGAGGAAGAATTAGTCCTCTAACTCCCACAGAATCTATAAAACTGATTAGACACCCTTCTAATTCCTTCTCTCCCTCTTTCATTCTATTTTTCTCTCCCTCTAACTGTTTTCTCTCTCAATCAACTGCCTGTCCAGCTGTCAATCCACCTAACTATTTTATAGTTAAGGCCTAAGCTGCCTATTCCTTCTCTCATAGACCCTCCCATACATTGTGTCTCTAACACTACCCCCTCCTGCAAAATCACCTTGTCCTCAAGGTGAGCTTTTGGGAATTGCTTCAGCAGCTTATTCAGGCTTTCCCATGAGTTGTCATGTGCTGGAAGTTGTTTCCACTTCACCAACATGTCAGAGTCTCCTTGTGGGGAGTGGCGAAGCTGCAGCAAATCCTCCCGTTCAGCCTGCAAAATTCCATCTGCAGACAACCCTATTGGCAGATCCAAGGGGTGGACCTGTGGGGAAAGCCTTCTTCAAATGGCTAACATGGAAAACAGGGTGAAGTCTACAGTCATTAGGTAATTCCAACCAATAGGTGATAGGCCCAATCTTTTCTAGCACCTGAAATGGGCCATAGAACCTTGGTCAAAGCTTTTCATTAGGTTTCTTAGCCAGTGACTACATGCAGTATGGCTGGAATTTCAGATATACCCAATCTCCCACCTCAAAATTCACCTCCCTTCTATGCTTATCAGCATAATGTTTCATTCATTGCTGTGCTAAATCTAGATTGGATTTAAGAACAGTAAGTACCTCATCCCTCAAGGCTGTAAGGTACTGAACTTCAGGTACCTTTGAAGGTTTGGTCTCTCCTTTGAACAAAAGTGGCGGGGGGCTTGTCATACAGTCCCTAGAAGGGAGAAACTTTAGTGGAGGCTTTGAATGTTGTGTTGAACCAATATTCTGCCCAAGATAACCAATCAACCCACTGTTGAGGCTTGGACCCTACAAAGCAACAAAGATATGTTTCCAAACAGCGTTTTATCACCTCTGCTTGACCATCCGTTTGAGGATGATGGGAGGTGCTATACTTCAACTTGGTCCCTGCAGCTTGGAACAACTCCGACCAAAACCGGCTAAGAAAAATGGGATCCCAATCTAAAATGATGACAGAGGAAAACTGTGTAATTAAACAATCTCCTTAATAAAAAGTTGTGCTACTTTGGCTGAATAGGGGTGTGAAAGGGAAGAAAGTGGGCAAACTTGGTGAGGCGATTGACCACCACCATGATAGAGTCTTTACCCTTTGCCGTGGAAGTCCCAAAATGAAATCCATTGAAATTTCCGACCAAACCTGATCTGGAATAGGTAGTGGCTGCAACAAACCGGCTGGTGATAGAGCGTCATACTTGCTGGTTTGGCATACCTGGCAATTAGCAACATAAGACTTCACTTGTTGCCTCATTCCACGCCAAAACATAGTTACAACCAGCCTTTTATATGTCCTAAAGAACCCTGAGTGGCCTCTTGATGGAGAATCATGGAATTCTACTAGCAAAGTAGGGATTTGGAGTAGTTCTTGGGGATGACTACTCTGCCTTGGTAGAACAAATGCCTTTGATGTAAGCTGTAGCCTGGAAAATCACGATTGTCTTGGCTAAGGCTATGAATAATCTGCTACAGGTGTGGATCTTAATTTCTGCAGTAATAGTTTCCCACATGATAGCTTGCACAACTAAAATTGGTTGGAACAGCACCTGTCGTGATAATGCATCTGTGGCTTTATTTTCTAAACTTGGACTGAACTGAATTTCAAAATCCAGTCCCATGAGCTTGGATGTCATTTCAGCTGGTCCTCTCCAAACAACCGCTGTTCTATCAAGAATTTGAGACTTCTATGGTCTGTCATGATGACAAAATGGTGCCCTAGAAGGTAGTGGCGCCACTTTTGAACAACAAACACAATAGCCATCAACTCTCTCATAAGTTGACTTTTGTTGAGTCCTTGGGGATAATGCCTTGCTGAGGTAGGCAATTGGCCTGCCCTCTAGACAGGACAACACCTAGCCCATGACTCGAAGTATTTGTCTCTAACATGAATGGTTTGGACAAATTAGGTACTGTCAATATTGGCAGTAATCAAATGCTTGTTGGGTAGCCGTGGACCAGTGGAAAGCATCCTTTTTAGTCAAGTCAGTTAGGGGTTTAGCCAACACACATATTTCTTTACAAATTTCCGGTAGTAACCCGTCAACCCAAGGAAGCCCTGCAAAGCTTTCAGATCCTTATGTATAGGCCACTGCCTCATTGCCTCTGTTTTCGTGGATTAGCAGCCACCCCTGCTGCTGAGACAATATGGCCCAAATACTCTACTGTTCTTACTCCAAAATCACATTTCTTTTTGTTGAGGACTAAGCTCTACCGGAGTAGTGCCTCAAAGGTTGCTGTGAGATGGCTTGCGTGAGATTCTTCATCCTTACTATACACGAGGATGTTGTAAAATAAAAAAAACAATACAAACTTCCTCAAGAAGCACCACACAATGTCATTCATGAGGGCTTGGAAGGTGGAGAGGGCATTGGTTAGACCAAATGGCATAACGAGGAACTCATAGTGACCTTTATGAGTTCGAACGGCTGTTTTGCCAATGCCACCCTCCACCACCCTAATTTGGTGGAACTTCAAATCAAGTTTAGAAAACATAGTGGCACCTGTTAACTCATCCAATAACTCATCTATAACGGGAATAGGAAATTTGTTGGGGATAGTGATACGATTAAGAGCTCAGTAATCTATGGAAAATCTGCAGCTATTATCTTTCTTCTTTACTAGTAAAATGGGACTAGCAAAAGGGCTGATACTTGTTCCAATAATTCCGGCAGCAAGCATTTCCTGAACCATCTTTTCAGTCTCATTTTTTTGGTAATGGGGGTAGTGGTAGGGTCTAAGGTTAGGAATTTCTTCCCCTTCCTTGAGAGTTATTGTGTGGTCATGACCCCTAGATGGTGGTAAGCCTGATAATGGTTCAAAGATAGTAGCGTGAGAATCCAATACCCGCTGCACAGGAGTTGTAGTCACTATGGTCGTAGCTACCCTTAAGGCGGTGCCCCCATGACACACTTCTGGTGCTCCTTGCAGAACCACCCAATTCTCTCTTATTTTAGTTGTCAATCTAGACTTCCAAAGTTGGTAAGAGTCTCTCCTAATGTATCCAGCCAAGCCAGACCCAAAACCAGTTTGAGTTATCCAATGGAAACACGAAGAAATCCTCAACCACTTCAAAATTAGGGAATCGAATAGGCAACTGTTTACATTTCCATGTACCCTGTGATTGGTGTCTCGAAGCCACAGTGACAACAAATGCGGCTTCATGGACTTGCAACTCAGCTTCTTGCTCAAATAATGGGCAGATAAAATTGTGCAATGCTTGGGTCTATTAACACCTGGCCAGCTACCTGTCCCCATGCCCTAATGGACCTTGGAGAGCCATCCCCAAACATGCTTTTACAAGGCAGGTGCAGTTGAGGGCAAGGAAGCTAAGATCGAGATCTTACGTAGGATCGGAAGGGGGATGCAAAATCGTAAAACATTGAATCATAACACGGATTGTAAGATCCTACTAGAATACATAATTATATTTATATAAATATTTATATCAGATAACACAACATAAATAAGTAAATAAGTCCAATTAACATAACTAAACTTTAATTAAATATGCATAAAGTTATAACTCAATTAAGGATTCAAAGATCACAACTAAAAGTCCATAGTTCATAATTAATATTTACTAATTAATAATTTTTTAGAAAAATATCAGACCATATCTACCCTTAACTCAAACTCCCCATTTTTGTTTTCCTTTAGTGGATATATAAAAAGAAAAATGAAACAAAAAACTTGGTCCAAAATATAAGATCCATCCTCTTTTAAACAATACTAGCCCAAAGGCCCAAATGAAACAAAGGGGGAAAAGTTTTAAAATAAATGAAGGCAAAAATATAACGTGAGTCGAAGCTTCTTGTAGCTACGCATGGACCTCGGGGCGGCCAAAAGGGAGAGAGGGAGGCGTGCGCATGCGGCCAGAGAGTGGGGGTTTGCGGTTTGAGCGGTGGAGGACAGATATGGTTTTGGTGGGTTGTGGTTCAGGGCAGTGGCATATAACCTCGACGTCGAAATCGAAGGTGATGTTGGTGCAGAGATTGGGGTAGAAGATGGTGGTGGTTGGTTGACAAACTGAGTATAGTCATAGGAGAGAGAGAGAGAGGAGCAGAAAGCTCTGGAGGGATTTTGGACGGGTCTTCACATTGGCATGAGGAGAGGCGTGAGCATGCCAAAATCGTGCAATCCCACCACTTATACGATCTTCCTCGTGATCCTATGGCGACCCACTGTGGCGAGTCAAGTAATGGAATTGGGATCGGCCAAAGGGGGAAACACGTAGGATTGGACGATTTTATGATATAAATCTCGATCTTAGCTACGTTGGTTAAGGGGTTGTATCTGCCAATTCTTCCACGACATCATGCCACTCTCCCCTCATCCCTCCTATTCCTCTTCTAATATTATGACTCGAAATCCCTTGCTTTTGCTTCATTGAAAACACAGCCCTTTGGTTCTCCTTTCCTATATTCCTCATCTAACAGGTGTTTGAATCCCCTCCTAGGTTGGCTGAAACTAGTTTTCCCATCATCTTTCAAACCAGGAATTCATGGTAGGAGGTTTGCATTACTCGGAAAAATTCTACCTTTCCTTCCTAAAATTGTTCCCTCCACTACTCCCAAACTTTGAAAAGGAACGGTTCACCATCTTCGGAACATTTTGTTCCTACTTTATACCAACTTAGCAAGGTTCATCCATTCATCCAAAGTAGAAAAGTTGTGAAGTTTAAGTTCTGCACGTACCTCATGTTTTAATCCATCTAGAAACAAACCAAAAAGGTAGCGTTTTCCTTGATCTTGAGAGGGCTGGCATAGAGTTTGAATTGTTCCTGATATTCACAAACTGAACCTTCTTGCTTAAGCTGCAAGGGGATTTCAAAAGGATTCTGCCCCATTCCGGGTTGAAATCTCTTGATTAGTGCATCCTTGAAAGTACTCCAAGTAGGATCCAATGTTGTGTCCCACTAGCGAAACCAGATTAAAGCCATGCTTTCCATCGCTACTTTTGCCACATGGAGCCATTGTTGTGGTGGTACTTCCCTAATCTGAAAATAGCGCTTCATTGCATTTACCCAGCTGTAAGTGTCTTCACCATGAAATAGGGGCATGTCGATTCGCCTCCATTGCACCACCCCTCGCGTATGCTGGTTCACGTTGGAAAACCATCACTGTCTTCACCCTAGCCTTGTCCTTCCTTGTGCCATCGCGTATGGTGGCTGGCGGATTGGTGCACATCATCGCGCAGAGGCCCATCGCGATTTGCATCACCTTGACTCTGATCCTTTTTGGAAAAGGAGTGTGACGAGGAATCTCAATTGTTTCCCTTTTCGATAACTCTTTCTACCATCTTGATGCGATCTCCTAGGTGCTTCAATGATTTAGCCATGGCGTTGATTGAGGCCAGCAAACTCTAATGCCATTCACGATCTTCTCTTCAAACGTGATCCTCTGCCCAATGCTCGCGATCATCATCGCGTGGGTGTTGCAGCTCTGAGAGTTGCTTCGATAGCTTTGGTTTTCTTCTCCAACTTGGCAGTCATAAAAGCTTTTGCCAGGTTGGACAAAGCTTTTGATACTAGCGTTAGGAGTAGAATTCCTGAAAGAATGAATGTACTTTCATTGAATTGGGATTCTCAGCAATCACCAAGAACCCTCGGAAGATACAACAACGCAGGAAGAATGAGTACTCTAACTCCCACAGAATCTGTAAAACTGATTTGACGCCCTTCTAATTCCTTCTCTCCCTCTTTTATTCTATTATTCTCTCCCTCTAACTTTTTTTCCCGCTCAATTAACTACCTGTCCAGCAATCAATCCACCTAACTATTTTACAGTTAAGGCTTAAGCTGCCTATTCCTTCTCTAATAGACCCTCCCATACATTGTGTCTCTAACAATGTGTTTTGGGTGAATGTAATTATCTAATTTCCTGTGCTTGTAACTGTCATCATAATCAAGCATACTGACCCTGTGGAACAGAGCTTCGCTGCATTTGGCCGAAGAACCTTATGCACACTGTCTTAAGAAAGAATGTGGGAGGGAATGCAAGAGGCAGATGTTAAAGAATAATCCAGACAGGATAAGTCAACAACAGAAAATAATAAAACGACCAGACCTTACCCTACCTCGCCCATATATCATCTCTTTGGCTTGTGTTTATTTGAATTCATTTATTAAACCAGTCTTATATCTATTGTCATGTAGTTATCAAGATTGACATCTTTCATTTGCTGTTTTTTATTTTTGTGCTTTAACCTCCCACCCCACCAGTTTGATCTTGTTTGGGGCTCTAGATGATATGATGTCTAGCGAAAATTTCTTACTTCTTCCTTGAAAAGTAACATAATTTATGCTTAGAAAGCTAATATAGAGTAGAATTCATGTGTAACAGGTTGACATGGTCATAGTACCTGCAACAACTGGCCAGATGGGTGTTCTCCCTGGACATGTAGCCACAATTGCAGAGTTGAAACCTGGCGTCCTATCTGTACATGAGGGGAATGACGTGACCAAGTATTTTGTCAGCAGCGGCTTTGCGTTCATCCATGCAAACTCAGTTGCGGATATAATAGCTGTTGAGGCTGTACCGCTGGATCAAATTGATGCAAATCTAGTCCAGAAGGGTCTTCAAGAGTTCACTCAGAAGCTGAGCTCAGCCACAACTGATTTGGAGAAAGCTGAGGCTCAGATTGGGGTTGATGTCCATAGTGCTCTCAACTCAGCTCTTTCGGGCTAAGTACCGAGTTGAGCAGCTGAGCTTTCATTTATTTTCACCCTCCTGCCTGACCTTGTGTCATTGATTTGTGTCTTTGTACTCAATGTTACGATAGATCATTTTGATCTTGTATTTCACTGTTGAGAGTGATTTGGTAAAATAATTTTTCAACAGCTGCCATCTAACTCAAGGAAGTTGTGCAAGACCTTGAAATTTATTTTTGGATTACATGGCAATATGAGTGAATTGTGCAAGATGTGCCTTTGCTGGTTTAGTTAATTGCTTGTGCAATGCCTGGTGATAGAGATCAAACATCTGACATCAAGATTACTTTCAAATACGACTTTGGATGGTGTTATTTGATGCGAAATTATTAGCAAAAGTGAGATTATTCGAATGAGGATTGGTTATTGTAAAAGTGAGGAATAAATCTTGATTGTTAGATTTTCCATGAATGATCAAGATTAGAACATAAAGTCGTAGGGCTTTTTAAATGAGCATGTAAATATTAATTACCAATAATCTACTTTCAATCTTTATTGTCCATTTATAGTTATAGGGTCTAGATTACTCCCTTCACTTATAATAAACCATTTTCATGTGATACGTCCTCTATCTATATATATATATATATATACACACACACTATAGTTACAAATTTCAATGAAATTATTGATTAATCATACTTATATAAATAAATTATTTTAAGAAAAGTAGTGTCAAGAATTATTTTTTGGGTGCGAAAGAAAAGACACAAAACAATTGCAATCTTAAAGAAATAACTCCTAAATCACTAGCTAACAAGCAGTTAGAGCTTCCTCCAGAGTGGATGGCGACAACTTTAACAGCTTCAAAAATTATCTAGCAGTAAGGAGGTGTTTATTTCAAAGTTTGAAGTCACATTTCTAGAAATCACATTTTTAGAATGTAATACTCAGGATTGTTATTCCTAGATATTTTGAAAAAATTATTTGTTAACGTTCTTAGGAATAAATTTAAATCTTATTTGTTTTATAAAATATATTGTTCTGAACTATTTCCTGAAGGGGAATCCTAGACTATTAGGCCTTGCTATAATTGATTTAATGTTGTTACTTAGGTCCCTTATTTTAAGGTAATTTAGTAACTATATACTTATATCCGAGCTATTAGGCCTTGCTAACGAACTCAGATGATGGTGAACTGGGCTCTTTGTAGGTTGAAAGTGCACTGAATGAGAGGTTGAATCATGCTTTTACTTTTGTTGCCTTCTCAGTTTTGAAAACTTTTAAACAAATATTATCAAGTATAAACTTAAAGTGTAGCGGAAATATAGTCAGTGAGTAGAAAGTGACTTTCTAAACTAATAAATTAATAGAAACTGATTAAGAGCTATTTTCTTAGGAAAACCTTAATAATAAGCACAAAGCAGAAAATAAAAGAGATTTAAGGAAAGGAGAGACACTGCACAAAGTTTTATATTGGTTTGACCAATTTGTCTACATTTAGTTCTCAACAACTAGTTAAATTTCACTAATCAACCCTTCTCAACGCTAAGAAAGTCAGATAGTCTTTCTATAGCCTTCTTAAACTATCTCATGTGACCAGGAGCACTCTCTATTGTCACTCTCAAGTAGTCTTTAACTCGCTTTCCAAGCTAAGCTCACGATGATCACTACTAGATCAGTGTACAAAGATGTTTGTGATTTGGTTCACTCTCACTAGCAAACACTTAAGTATTCTTAGAATAAAACAGTGTATGAATTGAAAACTTGAATGACTTCTTTCTAATGATTCTTCCTAGGAAGAAAGTGTTATCTAATGAGAACTTAGAAAGAAGATTTTACAGAAGAAAAACTAATTACAAGAGTAATAGCTTCCAGAAGATGAAGGAGAGTCTTTCGTTCTTCAAAGATTTAGTCTAGAGTCTTGACATAAAAACTCTTAAGTTGTAAGCACATGATCTCCTTTTATACTTGATTTATGATCGTTGCCCTTGGTTCTTCTCCTAGTGATAGGTGTTGATATTCTTTTTGTGTCTAAATGTAGTCTAGAAGAGTAGCTTGGCTTGTCAGAGCCACTTTTGCAATTGCAGAGACTTGTTAAATAGAGATTTTGAGTCCATATTCAAACTACTTTTTGCTTTTTGAACGAGGTTTTTGAACATTTTCTTATAAAAGCTGGGACAATTGACCAAGTTAAAAAGTGAGATGTTACTGTCATCCCTTTTTGGGTTTGACTTAAATTTGAAATTCGAATTTCCTTCCTATTCTGGAAAGTATGCATTGTTTAAAAGTAAACATGCTTTCTAAATCGCTATATCAATTTCTGAACATTCCTTTGATCTTCAAAGCTTCAATTAGAGCATGTTGGTCATTATATTATCACGATTAAAGACTTGGAACCAGAACTTGCTTAAAAGGATTATGGAAATCTTTGTTGTATATCAAATTCTGAAGACAAAGGCTTATTTCTTGTTCATGAAAGCTTTTTATTGTGTGTCAAACATCTTGACGTCCATTTCAAGGATTATATATCACTCCATTTAAGTTCTAATCTCTTTGAATGAGATTAAACATATTTACACATGATATCGTGAAAATAAAACTTGTTTTAGGGACCTGATGTTAACAAAAGTAGTCTTGTTGATTGCTTACGAAGCTCAAGAGAAGATTAGTCCTTTTATAAAATATTTTAGCAAAATTGGTTTGTTGTCATTCAAAACTCTAAGCAATAACGTTTCTGAAGGATTCTGAGCTAACAATCTCCTCCTTTTTGATGATAAACCCAATTTTTTAGAAAATCTTTGGAGAGTATTGTGAAAGAAAAGATAAGTACAGGAGTACACATGAAATAAATATCCTTTCAAAATACAATTGTGAATAAAGTTTCAGAGAGTCATTGTCTTAAGGTTTGATGTACATGTTGACATGTCATTCAAGGATTACTTAGAATCAGAGTTGTTCTTTTAGAAGGATTTCTAGAAGTATCGGAGAAAGTTGTGAAAAAAAATCAAAGCATTTAAGCTTTGTGAACAGACATAGCCAGATTTTAAGTCATTTTACTTTCTTAACTAAATCACCTGGTTCTAAAGGATGATAATGCTTGTGAAATATATTCTTGAGTTAGGATCCATTATCCAGGCACAACTTTGTCCAAAGAAAGAGAATTTTCAAAAGAGGATCTTTCTTAGAGAACCATTTTTAGTGTAAAAATAACATATAAAATTTGCATATGATAAACTTGCAAAACACATAGGAGTTTTGAAGCTCATAATTCAAATAAACTATGTATAAGATTAAATGTTATTTGAGATAGCACTCAAGTATGTATATTTGAGCAATACTTCATATGATAAAGACTTTAGTAGTACATAGATGATGAACATGTGTATCATATATATATATATATATATATATGTGTATCAGATAATGTGATATAGAAGAGTTAAACAAGTGCATTTGTATTGGAGCATGAGGGAAACAAACTTAATATATACCAATGCTCACAAGTCAACAAATCATATAATTAAATCAGGGCATAGGAACGAGATATATGTATATATAAGCATAGAGTTCATGAATACCTGAGAGAGTATGAATCAGAACTTAAAAAAATACACAAAATTTTCAAAACATAATGTTTAGAGCAAAAAGTAAAAATAAAAATAATGTCGTGCACGCAAAAAATGGTCTCTAAAGCATTCTCCCCCTTAGCTTGATCCCCAATTTCTCAACACAAGGATTTTCTTCTTTCTTTCTCTTCCTCCCCTTTTGTCATCAGCAAAAAAGGATGCGTTGGAAGCCATACCATCATTAGCCTCTCCTTTTGACCTCTTGGAGAAGTTGTAGGAACAACTCTTCATGTTTGCGTAGTTGAGCTCCAATTTCCCTATTGGAGGCCTCAACTCTATCAAATCTAGAGGCCATAACTCTCAATTGTACAGAAGAAGTTGGACCTCTGGAGACTTGTTGAAGGCTCAGAGAGGTTGGCTTGGCAGATGGATTGTCCTTTGTGCGTTGGGGCAACCTTGGATGTAAGCTTTGGAATGTCTAAAGGTATGGTGTCCCTAAACTTGGGTGATTCTATAGGGAAAGCACACGAGAAGGGGGGTTGAATTGTGCTTACCCTTTCTTCTTTTACTCTTTTTGGAAAAAAAACTTAAACATACTATCAAGTAATGTGCTTGTAGTGTAGCAAAAATCACGTTAGTGTTGTCAGGAAGTAGTCTTTTTGAACTACGATATACAAAGATGTATGTAAGATCAAGTTTTCCAGAAAACACCAAATGTTAGTCACAAGGCAATAAAAGAAAGAAAGATGAAGGAAAAAGAAAATTGCACAGGATATTTATACTGTTCTGTGAACCCGCAAATCTCCTCAACAATAGTTGATTTCTACTATAAAACCTTTCTCAAATCGAGAAAGTTGGATAGTCTTAGCAGGAGCCTTCATAAACTCTTACCTGACCAAGCAAACTCTACTGAACAAACCAAGTAGTTGTTCACCAGCCTTTCAAGCTAAAACCTGAGTAGTCTTGTACTAGCCTCTCCAAGCTAAATCAGGTAGTCTTTCACTAGCCTTTCCAAGCTAAACCTTACCAGGAAAACACCTTATTGCGTTGCAAGTAGTTTTGCCTTAGCCTCTCCAAGCCATTTCACATTGATCACTACTAGATCGAGGTTACAAGAGGTTTGTGTTTGGGTGTGCAACTCAAACTAACCTACACTCAAGTTTTCATAAAATATACAATAACAGACATGGAACAACTTGAATGACTTCTTTCTAGTGGTTCTTCCTTGGAAGAACATGTTATCTATTAAGAATGTAGAAAGAAGAATTTTACAAGCAAGGAAACTAATTACAAGAAGTAATGAACTTCATAGAAAAGATGAAGAGAAAATTTTGCGTATCAACACTTGTGCAACGTCAAGATCTCTACTTTTGAAAGCTCAACATCTCATTTATAGACGGTCTCCTTTATGACCGCTGCCCTTGATTTGTTGTCCAAGTGACATGTGTTGATAATTTGTTTGTGTCTTGGAAAGTAGTTTAGAGGAGTAGCTCATCTTGTGCTAGAGCTGTTGTAGAAGCTATTGCAAAATAGTGGTTTCTGAGACAACCTTCAAAAATGACTTTTTACTTTTGAATGAGGTTTCTAAACACTTCCTTCTAGAAGCTTGAGTGGTTGACCAAGTCAGAAGAGATGACATGTCAGTTTGTAACCTGGGTTTGACTTCAAATTTGAATTTTAAATTTCCCTCCTTTTCTTGTGAAGTGCATTGTTTCACTGAAACATGAGCTTTCAAAGTGTGACATCAGTTCCTTGTAATGTTTTTGATCTTTCAGACTTCAATCAATGCTTATAGATGATACTATGATTTCGATCATGATGATTGAAGGTTATAGAACACACAAGTTTTAGAGCTGGATAGATATCTTCAGTTCAAGTGTACTTTCAAGAAGTCACATTCTACTTTTCTAAGATCTTGCCTTGGTTTCACATTCTTGGTGATTTTATTCAATCTGTTAAACATTTATATGCTTATTTCACGACGTAATTTTCACTTCCATTTAGTTCCAATATCTTTAAGCGAGATACAACATGGTTACACATGTAAAGTGAAGTTATTATTGCTATAAAGTCGATGTTATGCTAACGCAAGAACCTTTCCTATATTAAGAAACTCAAGGTAGACATTAGTTGTTCTTCAAAATATTTTCCTTAAATTGGTTGAGTTATCATTCAAAACATATTGCAATAAAGTTTTCTGAAGGGTTTTGGAGCTAACAATCTCCCCCTTTTTGATGATGACAAACCAATTTGAAGAAAATATTTTGAAAAGAGATTTTGAAAGAAATATAACAAGTTTATGTTGCGTGATAACCAATATTCTTTCAATAATCATATGATGTGATTTTTAGGAAGTTCTTTTCTTAAGACGGAATAGATACAAAGTTAAAAACATTTCAAAGCCTTAAGTGACTTAAATTAGAGCTGTCTTTACTTTTTATGGTTTTAAACATACTTAGAGTACTTATTGAGGAAGAAGAGCAGGATTAAAAAGGATGTCATCATTTAAGCCACTTTTTGAAGAGAAACATCTTGATTTTAGGTCAAAAAAGATCTTTTAAAAATTCACGAGCTTATATGTAAAAGGAGTAATAGTTGTGATATGTCCTCTTGATTAGATTTCTCCACACACCATATATCAGGTGTGTTTGAAACGCGATGCAATTTTGTGTGTAACCCCCGACGTATAACAAGTATGCTTGAGTCGTATTTGGTTTTTAATGTTAAAGGATCACTTATTGCGTCTTTTTCTTTTAAAAAGACATTACTTTAAAAAATAGAAGCCTTTGCATGTAAGTAGTATTGACACTAAACCATATAGTTATGAGTGAACATTCAACATAATATTATGATCTAAACACCAAGACAATCTCAAGCCCATAACATGAAATACCTTAATATATATATCTGATGTGTAATCTAGCATAAGAGCCTCAACAGCTCACAAGATATCCGAATATATATATATATATATAGTGCCATAGTGCACAACCACCTAATTGTCTATTAAAGCGTGATACATAGCAGTAAAAAGCATAGTGAATAAGCATGTCAAACGGCAACATAGGACGACATACAGTAGTCCAAACCAAAATGATAGTCATGTGTCAAGAGATATAAGCAAGGTAAATATCTAATAATCCTAGCAATGTCTCCAGCATAGCTATCTTTATTCGTCGCGAACTCAAACATCAGCCGACATGTCCTACTCGAGAGATGTACATGGAAAATTAAAAAGGGGTGAGAATCCTAATGAATCTCGTAATAGCAAAACATACATGGTGTCATCATCTTATGTCTCCAGCCCACTTGGTTTATCATAGAAAAGGTGTACATGCTACAATGCAGTCCAATTTTAAAGTTTTCACAAACGTTATTATCAAGTGGACATTTCATTTTAATATGGTCTTCATCATGAATGCATCAGGATAGTTATATGTATGTATTTATATGCATGAGAGGAGTTTCGCATTAGAATATACATTTCACAAGGGCATGCATGCATGGAAAGAACAAACATATCACTTAGGCCACATGCATGCATGAAAGAATGAAACATAATCTTGTAAGTACATGATGCATGAAAAGGGATGAACATAATCCTGGATATGTGCATGCATGCATGAAATAAGCGACCATAGATAGTGAACAAACACAAGGTCATAAACTTTCTTGAAACATAGTTCATTTCCATTCATTCGTTAACCTCTCAAGGACTCCTAGGCTATGAGCTCATACCTAATATATGTATAATGCGAACTAAACCTCGACTAGTCATAAATAATTTTCATCATTATGATATATAAATGTGATCAGTCGTTCATGAACCTCGATCAACCACTACATTCGCATTCCAGGGTGGTAATTCAACCAAAAGTCATAATCCTTCAATAACTCCATCCACCTCCTCTACCTCATATTGAGTTCTTTCTTAAAAAAGATACTTCAAGTTCTTGTGATTAGAAAAGACCTCAAACCTTACACCATACAACTGGTGCCTCCAAGACTTCAGGGCAAACACTACCGCAACTAGCTCTAAGTCATGGGTGGGATAGTTAAGCTCATGTGGCTTCAATTGCGTGAAGCATAAGCCATTACCTTTTGATGTTGCATGAGTACACATCCCAAGCCACGTCTAGAAGCATCGCAATACACCTGAAGGGTTCACTTGGGTCAGGTAAGATTAACACAGGGTTGGAAGTCAACTTGCCCTTTAACTCCAAAAAGCTTGCTTCACATTCATCGGTCCAAACGAAGGGGCATATTTCCGGGTTAGCTTAGTTAGGGTAAAGCAATTTGGGAAAACTCTGGATGAACCTACGTAATATCCGCTAAGCCTAAAGAGCTACGGACCTCGGTCATAGTGGTAGGCATTCAGTTTATCACCGCTTCAACTTTACTTGGATCCACCGCAATCCCACCACTAGACACTACATGGCCTAAGAACTTCACCTCCTTCAGCCAAAACTCGCACTTGGACAACTTGGCATACTTCTTTTCCCTTAAAATACCTAAAACAATCCTAAGGTGACTTTCATGCTCCTCCAATGTCCCTAGATGAGGATATCATCTATGAAAACCACCACAAACTGTCCAGGAAGGTTTAATATTCAGTTCATGTAATCCATGAGCATTGCACAGGCATTTGTTAGCCCAAAGGACACAACCTAAACTCATAGTGCCCATACCTTGTCCTAAAAGGCCTTGGGTATATCCTCCTATCTTACACAGATTTGATGGTACCCAACCGTAGATCAATTTTTGAAAACACTCCTGCTCCTCTTAGCTAATCCATAAGGTCATCAATCCCAGGAAGGGGGTACTTATTATAACATCCTCCCAAGTGCAACATCATCCTTAAGTCATGACATTATACTTAGAAGTTGTTACTTATAGATTAGCGGATCTTTCTTAAATATCTACAACAAGATCGGGTAAAATGTGTAGTAACAAAGTCGTAATTCTATCAAAAACATATAAAAGGAAATAAAATATCCATTAAGTATAAATACAAATACAAAAAAAAGCTCTGCTATGAGCTCTTATATATGTTTGTTGGTTACATAATTACAAACACATGTACATAACAAAATAAAGTCAAAAAGAGACTGCAACTATCGAGTTACTATATATCCGATTCGTCTATGGAGCGGCTTTATACCTTCCTTGAGTAATCTGGAGACGACACAGAAACACAAAATATAGGGGGTGAGAATTATGCAATTCTCTATAGGGCATCCCCAAATACATAATAAAGAAAATCCATATCATCGTTATCGTCCTAGCCACTTTGGTTTATTAAGAAATTGTGAGCATGCAACATATATTAGAGGTTCATTTTAAAGTTTAAAAACCATTTTTCCAAAGTGGATTTCTTTTAGTATTTACTCACTTAATGCACATATATCATAATATTTAAGGTCGTAGTAAATCATGCTAAGCAAATGATTCAATATGTTATAAGGATGCATATGATAAATGTAATGATCTTTAATTGCACTTGATATGTCAAAGGGGTTCCTTGGTTTTACTTGTGAACATAGAACCCAACTCGGTGCATTTTTCTCTTTCATTGACGTAGGAAAGACTTAGTTTATATCACATAGTATTTATAGTGGATCATATTTGGGTGTTATGTATTGCCGTCCCAGCGTGGCAACAATGGGAAATAGATTGCTTATCAGGATTGAACTCATTCTTATACGTGATCATTGGAATTTATTTTTTCCTTTTCCGAATCTAACACAGATCTATTTTGAGCCGATAGCTCTACTAACTCATAATATCTCTAGGGAAGTTCCTCCTTTGCCTTCCCCTTTACCCAACATAAGTCTTGTTTTTATTTTGTCCATATGTTAGAACATGCACAATTGAAATTTATACATTATCTTTTCTCACATAATTGCATTATGTACTTTTCTTTTCAAATACGTGCATAAGCCACATGTAGGCATTCATTGACAATGTAATTTCAATCATGCGTCATAAATCAATCTCTCAAGCCATTAGCATGCATTCATATACATCATACTTAAACCAAAATGCCATTACATTACCAATTTAGGTCTTGGATTCATTTCCAGCACATGGACAGATTTTTACACTAAAGTAGCAAAATTTATTTGCACATCAAACAACCAATTCGAATGCTATAAAAATTATCTAAGACACTTCAATATGTCTGAAGTTCCTGTAAAAATTTCAAAGAAAGAATCATTCTCTAACTATGTTAACAAAATTAGACAAATTTGGTAGTCAGAGACCACTAAGTCTTAGCTTAAATGAAAATTCCTAATTTTTAACCCTAGCAAATGATTGAATCAATTCTTAATAAAAATCATGGTTGTATTTCAAGATGTTTTCAACACCCTGTAAAAATTTAAAAGAAAAAATCAATCATTTGCTATGGTAGCAAAATTAGACAAGTTTGGGCTTCAGCTTTAACATTAGGCAGCATAGGTGTAACACCCTAATAATTAACCCAATACACCTAGGCAGGATCTGATTAATTACTAGACTTTACTCTTTGCTTCAGTTCCTTAATCATGCTTTGAAAATACTTAGTGAAATTACGAGCCATTTTTTTTTAAACATAATTGAAAACGTGAGCCGCGCTTAACGTGAATGATTTAGCAAAATTTAAAAGACACATAGGAATTTACAAACATCACATCATAATATATTGGCTCCATCATACAACATCCATAATTACATATCATATAGATATTTTGCCTACCAACAGAATAAGACTAAGTGTAGGCAATCTAATAAAACATAAATAATATATGGATGGAAGGACATCCATTAATGGCACCTAGTAATAACACTCTAGGGATAGGGATAGATATCTGAAATATACGAGTGAAACTAGCAGGATTCAAGTTCAGGACCTGAGACCTCAATGTGATTCACGAACGCTTCCTTCTTTTTCTGAAGACGAGATGGAAAGAAAAATAGAGGGAGTGAGAAACTTATAAAAGAATCTCAGTAGGGTACTCACCTCATGATGCATTGTGTCATCATCATCGTCCCCAGGAACCTCGGGTTATTATGAAATAGTGAGCATGCTAAGATTGATTTATTAAGTTCGAAAATATACTTTACCGAGGTTCGTCCTTTAATCATGCGTCTTATAATGCATCATAAACTTAGCATGTCATGTTTATAATGAACTTTTCCTTTCATATATAATAACATAGTTATGCATAAAATCACATCATATTCCTCATCATCATTTCATAATACTATGCATAGCAGAATATCATATTTCTCATCATCATCTCATAAATACTATGCATAGCAGAACATCATATTCACATAATGCATTTACTTAGTTTCTTAGGTGACTTAAAGTTACTTTCATCATCATTTTCCTGGGCCACCCTATACTCCACCCTTTTGGGAGTAATCTAGGTTATGAGCTCATACCTTGCTAGTCGTCACCAGCACATACTTATCCCTTTTGATAAGTAAAAATTCCGTCTCTACCCTTTTGAGAGAACAGACTAGGGGGCAAGAATCACCTTTTCACCGCCTATAGTTTGATTGGGTCCAAAGGATCATTTTCTCATATATTTTGAGTCACCTTTAAGTCTTTGCATGTTATATCATAATACAATTCTTCATTCATAATCATCATAACATTTTCTCATTTATAGTCTTATGCCGAAATAATATATACCAACTGTAATCATGCATCTGGAGATTCCAGGAAAGAGAGGTGGGTCACAATGGACACGCTTAAATACCAAATCTTTCCTTAGCCAGAATCTTTCCAAATTGCACTCTTACAGGAATACACTTTCTTCCAGGAATAGAATATGTCTTTATTTCATGCATAAGTTTTCATTGTTTGCAACAACAACTATAACATACAAACCAGGGAATCAATCAATGACACCAAATTCTTAATAAGCATCAAATCACATTTTAAGTACACATAAATTACTAGCTTCCCATAAAATTCTTACAAAGTTTTAAAACTCTTTTAGAACTAATTCCTTTTGTTAAACTTGAAAGAAGTCATAGGACTTTAGGCCTAAATTAACCATGGGACCGATTTATAACTTGAAAGAATGTTCATAATTAAATCTTTCACTTAAGATAAAAGGAGCAAGTCTTGAGCTTTAGAGATTTAGGTGACATCTTTGAATTATTACCATGCTATGCAACCTTATTTTAATCTTATCTTTATAAGGTGATAGCTTGGAATTATAAACATGATATGCAATTCTATTTCTTTATCTTTAAGATTTAAGGTGATAACTTGAAAATTAAACATGATGCAAGAACTTGTAATATAAACATGATGCAAGAAACTTGGGCGGATCGCATATGACCAGGAGGAGGAGAGAATCTTAAGCAACCGAGCGCGGTAGTCCGCATAGGACCGTGAGGGAGATGAGAATTACATTTTTTTTAAGCTCCAATTCTCAAGACTTCTTAAAGAATAAATTCTTTAACTCCAATTATCTCATTTCTTTGCTTATGATTCATAAGCAAGTCTTTGAGCTCTAGGATTTTTAGGTGATGACATAAAATAAACATGCCATGCATTGACTCTTTTAGCCATTATAAAATAAAGTGAGAGCATAAAATAAACATGAGATGCAACTTCTTTATTATCTTTAGAGATTAAGTGACAACTTGAAATTTAAACATGAATATGCAAGTTCATTTATTCATTCTTGAGAATTTAGTGATGACATAGAAAGTAAACATGGTTATGCAAGGCATAAACTTAAACATGGATGCAAGTTCATTTTATTTCTTTACTAGAGCTCCTCCAAGACTTTAGAGAAATATAAATTCAACCCAATATATCTTAGCAAGACAAAGTGAAAAATACATCTTTCAAGTTCTAAACTCAAGATCATAAAAACATCATAAAAATATTATTCTTTAAAGTTTTGCATCAAGTGGAACTTTCAAGCTTTAGAGGCCTAACTTGTGATGGATTCACAACCCACCCTAAAGGTCCTCATCATCAAGCCATCATCTTAGTCCCACCTAGGCCATATGGCTGAATTGTTCAAAGAAAAAGGAAGAAGAAAACCAAATGGAAAAACTAGAGAAAATCCATGAAATCATCATTTTGAACCAAGAACAACACTTAGCAAAGCATAGAAATAAACTTAAAAACAACTCCCTACCTAATCTGATTTGAAGGAAAGGAAGAGAACTTGGTTTCCTTGAGTGAAATGAAAGAAAATATTCTTGAAAACTTGAAGAAAGAATTCAGCCAAGAGGAGGAGGAAATGAGAGCTTTTGGTGCTCCTAAAACTAGAATTTGTGTAAGTTATGAACTAAGCATCTAAACTATCTTCAAGCATGCCTATTTATAGAGATTTTGCAGCTCATAAATGGACAAAGGAAGGAAAGAAATCTGACCAAAAATTAGAGAAAAAAATAAGGAAGAAAAATCATTTTGTTTGGTGGCTTAAAACATGGAATCATGTTTCCATGTTTTCATGATTCTTTGTTTTCATTCTTTGGATTTTTGTGTAATAATTTTCTGACTTATTACTCAATAATTTCGTGCATTACAGCCTTGTGGAAGAGGATTTTGTGTGTTCCATGTATTTTTTAGGTGTAGGCAAGGTATTCATGCAATTTAGAGAATTTACGGTTAAGGGTTTAAGTGAATTACTAAGCAATTTGGGTGTTTTAAGCAATTTTAGGTTCTAATCAATCTAAATAAATAATTTTGACTCTAGATTAATAATTAGAATTTAATAAGCTTTAATTTGAGCCTAATATTGCTTAGGTTTCGTTAGACGAATCAAAAATCTCAAAATTTGTAAAACTTGCACAAAGAGGGGCAAAACGGTCATTTTACTTAAAAATTGCCCGAGACCACCCGAGCTTAACCAATGGTTAATCATGGCTTAAAAACACCTTTTAACACATTTTAGTGAGGTTCGGCTAACCACGCAAATCGAAGTTAAAAAGCCTAAGGGCGTTTTGGTCATTTCGCGTTAAACTCAAATTAGGATTCTTCTCCTCTATTAACACACATAACACAAACAATCCCTTATTAACATCAAAACATCCCCTTGAGGATGGGTGGGGCCCACGATCCTCATTTTCTGAGTAAAATAACCTCAGGGCATTTTGGTCATTTTACACGTACAGAAATTTGGGGTTTGCAATACTTGCACGAATTGCTCCTAACTTCTCTTCTAACGTTATATTCCTTTATTAAGGATTGTTTGGTCTCAAATTTTATATAATATTTACCTACGTAATTCGGTAATTCCTAATGATAGTAAAAATTATAGTAAAAATTGGGGCGTTACAATAGGTACAATTTCGGGTCTTTTTTTTTTAAAGTAGTATAAATGAAAAACACGGCTCAAGAAAATTTATGGGACTGGCCTAGATGTTAGCTCCAACATATATTTTTTCTAGCTTATAAAAATACCTACAATTGTGCCAGAAATTTTTGAATAATCACTGCCAATAGGAAATCTGAAAATTCGACATGCATAGTTCAACATATCTTTAACAAAAATAATTTTTCCACAACACCAAACTACCCCACCCATGCAACATCAATATCTAGGTGTAACCTCACATTAGAACTAGAATTTATTAATCTAGAACAACCCAAAAATTGCAAGAATAGAAAAACACAAAACAAGACACAAAAACCCTACTTGCAAACTTTAGAGCTTTATACTCCAAAGGTGTTCCAAGGGATTTCTCTTCACTTCAAGGACTCCAAATCAAGCCCAAACCTTCCTTAGGTAGTGAGGAAGTGAGGTATCAATGCGAGGATTGATGAGGAATTGGAATTTTAATTCGTTATTTGTACGTATTGATGTGTGGAATAAGTTTAGTGAAGAAATTTGGAAGTTTTAACAACTCTAGTCTATGGTTTTGGGATTGGAATGCAAGCTTGGAGCTCTTGATAATGGAAATGGAGGCTGCTACCTTTCTCCTTGGCTGGCCAAAAATGACCTTGGCTTCTCTAAGAAGATTGGCTTTGTGGTGATCTTATAATTAATGAATGAATATTATATAGTATAATTGGATAATTCTTAATCTAAGAATATAAATGGATAGTAGGATTTAATCTTGGAATTCAAGATTAAATCTTAGCCTTACATATGTGTTGAATAGATATACATTATCTATTTATCATGCTAAATGATCTTTCGTGTTAAAAATCGCATATTTGAAATTTTGTCGATTGGTAAAACATTAATCTGTAATCAAACATTGCCCGAAATTTAATTCTAGATTTAAAATCATCATTTCTAACTATTTCTAACCTCAAACTTCTCTTTTTAGCTTTAGGGCATTTCTTGGTCTCAAATTTGGGGTTTCGGCAAGGTTATTATTCATGCTCGGCCGAAATTTTTTTTTAACACGTCTGTTGGCCATCCTCATCGTGATTAAAACTTTAGATTTTTAAAATTATGACTAATAAAGCTCAAATTAATTTTTAAATATTTTTTTGGGTGTTACACTTATTCTTCATGGTAACTTTGTTTAGTTGCCTATACATACACAATCGCATACTCCCATCCTTCTTTTTCACAAATAGTATTGGTGCCCCCCAAGGAGAAGCACTAGTCACGAATCTCTTCTCTAACAATCCTCCAATTGCATCTTAAGCCCCATAACTTGGCTTGTGACATCCTATAGGGTGCTATGGATATTCGCCCGTCCTAGGACCAGGTAAATGGAGAACTTATCTTACGATTGGGACCCTCAGGGATCTTAGGAAAAACATTAGCATACTTTCTCATGAGAATCCTCTCAAGGTTCTGCCTAGGTTAACCTCACTAGTGGCTAGGAGAATAAATCCTCTACTCATGACACCAGAAATTCAAGTCAATGGCATTTAGTAAGAGATTAACACGTATAATAGGTGTAGCTAACTTAACAGGATATATCATAGATTTGGCATAACAATCTAACAACACATGATGAGCAGAATGACTAGTCCATACCCAATATTATACTTAAACCAGACATAGGTAAACAGATGATCAAAAGTAAAGTGTCTTCCATCTATGCAGGAATGACAATCTAAGCAGACAACACATGTTTTGACAGTTTCTTTCCACGTTTATTATAGGGAGTAGAGTAAGGCCAGTGGTAAGGGTAGTAGGGACTGTCCTCTGATGCTTGCACCCCTAGTACCCTACTATGCATGTTGTCCACCCATGCGTTGCCCTCCAAGTTAAAGCCTTTCCTATGGCCATGTTGCTTAAAACTCCGTCCTTGTGGTGCCGTAAATGCCTTAGATCAACTGCAATTGTTCTTTTTCTTGTTGTCCTCTATGATTTGGTAGGTGTTTGTCAACTCCATGAACTCTCTAATCCTAAATGCTCCATAGCCTCTCTAGCTTCAGCTTCAGTCCATCAATGAACTTATCACACTTCCACTAATTAGTAGGGCCCCCTTGGTGGTATCAGGAGAACTTAAGCAACTCTTCAAACTTGGCAGTGTAGGCAGGTAAGTCATGGTCCTTTGTTTCAAGGAAAGGAATTGCATTTCTCTTTCATGTTGGACTGAACTCTAGGAAGTACTTGGCATAGATGAACCCCTTGAAGATATCCTAAGTCACGACAAGGTGCAGCCTCAGCCTCCTTCATATCAACCCACCATGCTTAAACATCCCTCTACAGGATGAATATGGTGTAGGCCGCCTTCGCTCCTCAGACATCGCAGAATGGAGAAAATCTTATCCATCTCCTTCACCCACGCATCCCCGCCTCAGGGTCCAAACTCACTGAAAATATGGAGGGCGAGCAGCCCTAAACACCTGATACCCATCCTTCTTCTCTATTATCGCTTGTCTTCCTCTTCTCTGAGTCTCTCCTCATGGTGATCCATGCGGTCTGATTCGCTGGAAAGCCCTCGCAATCTCCCTCAAGGTACTCAGCACTTCCGCATCATGGGAGTTACCCAAGTCTCTATCCTAGTATGCCTACCTGGTGCTATTAGTCCCTAATTGCACAAAACACGAAACATTGAGGTGATCAGACTCAACTCCCAAGTTAAGTTGACCCAGGATGTGCTAAGCAAGTAAATGGTCATGCCTCTCTAACCTATAGCCTATCATACAGCAACAGCTAGCATGACATAAACTACCATACTTATGCAAAAAAAGCATAATGGTTCAAATCCTTAAGCTCCATTAGGGTAAACTTGGCTCTAATACCAAAATGTAACCCCTTAATGTATAACGAAATACACTCGAGTCGTATTTGGTTTTTAACATTAAAGGATCACTTCTTGGGACCTTAGCTTTACCTTGACTTTACCGAAATACTTAGTGGAAAATACAGGCCATTTGTTTTCATTTAAAAAGACATTACTTTAAAAAATAGAAGCCTTTGCGTGTAAGTATTATTCACATTAGACCACATTTATGAGTTAACATTTAGCATAATATTATCATCTAAACACCTAAACAATTTCAAGCCCATCACATGAAATACCTTAATATATATATGATGTATAATTTAGCATAAGAGCCTTAACAGCTCACAAGATATCTGAATATATATATATATATATAAAATTGTGCCACAGTGCACAACCACCTAATTGTCTACTAATGCCGTGATACATAGTAGTAAAAAACATAGTGAATAAGCATGTCAAACATCCACATGGGTCCGGCATATATAGTCCAAACTAAAATGATAGTCAAAAGTCAAGAGATATAAGTAGGGTAAATATCTAATAATCCTAGCAATGTATCCAACATAGCTATTTCTATTCGTCCGCAAACTCAAACATCAGCTGCGACACGTCTTGCTCGTCTAGAAACATACATGGAAATTTAAAGGGATGAGATTCCTAATGAATCTCAGGAAGAGCAAAACATACATGGTGTCATCATCGTATGTCTCCAGCCTACTTGGCTTATCATAGAAAAGGTGTACATGCCACAATGCAATCCAATTTGAAATTTTTCACAAATGCTATTATCAAGTGGACATTTCATTTTAATATGGTCTTCATCATGAATGAATCAGGATAGTTATATGTGTGTATTTATATGCATGAGAGGAGTTTTGCATTAGAATATACATTTCCCAAGGGCATGCATGAGGAAAGAACAAACATATCACTTAGGCAACATGCATGCATGAAAGAATGAAACATAATCTTGTAAATACATGCATGCATGAAAAGGACGAACATAATCCTAGATACATGCATGCATGCATGAAAGAAGCAAACGTAGAGCGTGAAGACAGAAGATCATAAACTTTCTTGAAACATAGTTCATTTTTACTCATTCATTAACCTTTCAGGGACCCCTAGGCTATGAGCTCATATCTAATATATATATAATGCGATTTGCCATCACTAAACCTAGATTAGTACTTAACCTCGACTAGTCATAAATAATTTTCATCATTATGATGTATAAATGTAACATCCCTGTGACTTTATGGATTGTCCGACTCCCACAAACCAACTGGTCTTTTCAGCGTGCTTCGTCCTCACTCACATGCTTCCTAGGAAACTTCCTAGGAGGTCACCCATCCCAAAATTACCCCAAGTCAAGCACGCTTAACTATTGAGTTCTTTCATGATAGGCTACCAAAAAAAAGATGCATCTTTGTGGCATAGGTAGTACCAATCAATTCATATAAGCCTTCCTTAACCTATAGTCCCATACCTATACAGACTTAGGATCCCTCTCATTCGGGTGTGTAATCATTCATGTACCCCTCCGCTTGGAGGTAAGCCGCTCCTTCTCCTCTCGGATCCCTTATCACTCCCTCCGTCCCTGTCACATGCCCACCAGCTTCCGCTTGGTTCGTCCCCGAACCACACCGCACTGGGAGAGGTGTAGGCTTTGATACCATTTGTAACATCCCCCGCTTTATGGATTGCCGACTTCCCACAAACCAACACGGGTCTTTCCAACGTGCTTTGTCCTCACTCACACGCTTCCTGGAAACTTCCCAGGAGGTCACCCATCCCAAATTACCCCAAGTTAAGCACGCTTAACTATGGAGTTCTTTCATGATAGGCTACCGAAAAGAAAGATGCATCTTTGTGGCATAGGTAGTACCAATCAATTCGTATAAGCCTTCCTTAACTGTATAGTCCCATACCTATAGAGACCAGGATCCCTCTTATTCGGGTGTGTAATCAATTCATTCATGTACCCCTCTTGGAGGAGGAGCCGCTCCTTGTCCGTACCCTCCGCATCGATTACTGCCTCCCCGCCCGTTACAATAAATGTGATCTCAGTCGTCATGAATCTTGATCGGTACTTAACCTAGTGTAAGGGGGTATGGGTTCTCTTTAGAAATATAGACATTCATACTTACATTCTCCATGGTTCGTGCCTTGGTGTAACACTTAGTACATCCAGGCTTCACTCTGATCCACTTTCCTTACTTTGTAAGTGGCCTGATGCACTATGTGGTACATCGCAACAGTGTCCAAGCTCATGATTTCTTTTATCCATGTCTTAATGTATACTTGACTCATTCATAATCCAATCGGGCATAACAATCAACTGTAATAAATAATCATCTTTCATCTAATAGATATTTAAGAATCATGAGTACATTTGAAATTGCAATTATAAGTCTCTTCTGTAAAATTTTTAAAGTTGATGATAAAAGTATTTTGAAAGACACATTTTTCCTTTTCCTAAGATACAAGATTAGCATGGCCCACCTTTCTTTGTGTTACAAGTTCTAAAAATCTACTTTTTAAAGACTTTACAGCTTCTAGTTTTTACAAGGTAGCTCTAAACTTTATAAAATTTACAAAATAGCTCCTAACTTAATCTTTTCATCCAAAAATAGATTTTTCATCCTAGTCCTACTGAAATTATTGTCTTGCCTTTGAAATTTTAAAATTTGTACAAAAATCTCAAACTTTTAAAAAATTGCATTGTGACCCTTATATTTTACTAAAATTGCAAGATAACCCCAAAAATCATTTTTTTCTTCTAAACACATATATTACTTTCCAGAACCCATTTTTACAGCTTTACACCCAAAAAGTCAATTTTTGTATAAAATCCCTAAACTTTGTAAAATTACACTTTGACCCCTAAACTGTACTAAAATTGTAAATAACTCCAAAACTCATTTTTCTTTTCTTCTAATCACATACATTATTGTTCCAGAGTTTATTTTTAGGATTACACACTAAAATTTCAGCTTTCACATAAAAGCCCGTTGACTTTGTAAAATTATATTTTTAGCCCAAAATCTCTATTTAATCACAAAAATACTCAAATCACATATACCCACTCCATTTTTCATGTAGATTCCAAATATGTGATTAGTTTTAAAAATAAAAAATTTCCTTCTATGTGAATCAGCAAAGGCCGAATCCAAATACCCCAAAATCCAAGCTTTTTGCAAAATTTTGAAACATGCATGAATGTGCTCCTTTTTATGTGTATTTTCTAAATATGAACATGGTTTTTGAAGCAAACATTACCAACATGATAAACCTTCTAAAATAGTGACCTAACTCAAAAATATCAAAGCTTACTCAAAAATTTCATAAAATACATAAAAGTTAACTCTTTTTAAGTGTAGAATAAAGATATGGTGTTGAGTTTTAAAACAAAAGTCTCTACCCAAACCAAATGAAGGAGGCCAAAACTTGAAGGAGAGGAAATGGTGAGCTCTTAAAAAAATTTAAAAGGAATGAAGAGTTTTGAGCAAATCAACCAACTTTCAACCTCAATCATTCATCAAAACTCAAACCTTTTTAACAAAGATTAGAAAACAAAATAGGAAAACAAATTTGAACACAAACCCTTACCCGAAAGATGGTCTTTGTTGGATATCAAGACAGACACAAGCTCTTTGAAGCTCAAGCTCTAAAGAAAGGAAGCAAAAAAATCTCTTCCTTTCTTACAACACCAATTTGGCCTTTTCAAGAACAGGTAGGAGGAGGTTTTTTCTTGAAAACTAATGGTGGATTTGGGTTTGTTAGGTGGAAGAGTTATGAACAAGTGTATTTGTTTGTTGGATTTGGTAGAGAAATGAAGAAATTGTGAGGTTAGAGGTGATGGAGGTAGATGGTAGAGATAAGAAGAAATGAGAGTGGAGAGTTTTTTTTTCTTTGAAAAAAATGAGTGAGGATAAAATTGGGGGAGGTGGCGGCCAAGAAGAGAAAAGGGAGTGGTTAGGTTATGTAACACCTTAACTTTTAACTTAATATGCTCGAGTCGCATTCCAGTTAATTATTAGTTGTTACGCCTTTGTCTTAGAACTTAACTTATTCTTTTTTAAAATACGAGTATTAGAAAAAATGACTAATTTATTTTTTTGAACTTTAAAACCAAAATGTGAGCCGAAATGTACGTAAATACCGATCAATACACGTATGACACATCAATCATATAAGCATAATCATAATACATGTGTAATACATAGTATAACACAACACAAACCATATCAACATGTCATAATCATAACATAATAGCGATGTCCTATAAACGTAAGGACATCCTAAGATACTAAACTCAACAACAAAGGTTGAATATACACTAGTCCAACGCTACACCTAACTATAACAAAACTAGACTAGTCTTCGGTACATGTTCATCAAAAGACTGGGCTACGAACGGGTATGAAGGGCATGACAACCCTTCAGCCAATGCCAAGGAACACTATCTCTATGCTTCCGCTGACCTCTGAATAGGTAGCTCAACTCCTATACCCATGCCTCAGGAAGATCACGAATAACACCATCATCCACGTCTGGAGACGACACGGGAGAAAGAAAAGGGATGAGAAACTTATTCAAGATTCTAGGACGCTCCCGACTCTAACACAAGTGTCATCGTCATCGCCCCAGCCACTTCAGTTTCATTATGAAGGACATGTACATGCATAAGGTTCAATTTTAAACTTCTCAAAATCTTTTTATCTGAAGTGGGTGTCTTTTAGCATGGGTCTTAATGTCATGAATGTAACAATATCTCATGTATGCATGGTAATACCTTGCATGCATAAGTAACACATGTAAATAGAACATATCACATGATTAAATGCACCAATAGAACAATAATATGACGTATGCATATGCATCTTTACTTTATCACAATTGAACTATCAAGTTCTTTTCTTAATGACCACCCTTGTACGTCATCGCGTAAACCAATCATCTCACCTTCCCGCGATTTAAGTCATCACCAAAGCTCCACACTCACCGACCACCTAGGATGAACTCAATCCTAACTAGCCGTCGCTAGATTTAATATGGGGTAAAAGAGGGGTAACACATCACTTCCTTGTCACGAGTATGCAACTTCCTTGGATCACCTCTCATAATCTTTAATTTGGGAGTCTAGAGGATCACTTCCATATGTTTTATGGCATGTTAAGTAAGAGATGCAAATGTGAGCATGTAATCATAATTTATCATAAAACTTATCATGTTCATAATCTTCATGGATCATGCATCTCAATCCATCATTCATAATCATGCCATAAAACATCATGTAATAGATCACATAAACATGCATCACATCTCTTTGCATATATCCATAAGCATAACATAAATCAATATCATATAACAATAAACATGATCCTACCTAGTGCGCCTAAATCAAGACCGGATTCAGCTAATGCATATGCTATGCTTAACAGGATATATATTCAACATACTAAGGATCATCATTCACATAACTCGAAACTCAAGCACATAAGGTCATCAATCCAATTTATTTTGCTTAGAACACACTTATTTGCACATTTGGGGTTCTGGAATCGATTACATGTGTTGGTAATCAATTACCAGAATTAAAACTGTTCCGGGCTCAAAAAGTATCCTAGTAATCGATTACATGATCTGGTAATCGATTACCAGAGCAAAACTTGCAAAGAAGGATCCTGGTAATCAATTACCAGCAACCTCAAATAAAAAAAAAAACTAAAGTTTTGGCTTACTTTAAGTTGTTCTTTCATTCTAAAACCATTTTAAAACATCATTCCAATTTCCTTTTGAAATCAAACTCACATTTTCACAAACCAAAACCAACCCTTCATTAAAACTAAAGATTTTATCATTAGGATTCTAATCTCATAGGAAATACACTACTCCTCTTGAGTTCCCAAATTCCTTGGAATCTCTTTGTTCATCATAAAAGCAAGATTCAAGCCTCAAAAAGAAAATAAAACCATCATTATATTATGGCAAAAAATATATTCAATAGCCATGATCAAGATTCCCATTTTTAAGATAAGGGCAAGTCTTTGAGCTCTAGGGATTTAGGTGATGACAAGAATAATAAACATGCTATACAAATCTCATTTTAGATCTTTATCATTATTAAGTGATGGCTTGAAACTTAAATATGATATGCAAGACTTGAAAGTAAATATGAGAATACAAGTTCATTTTTAAATCTTCAAAGTTTAGGTGATGACTTGAAAAATAAATATGCTAGACAAGAAATGTAAACATGAATGCACGTTCAATTCTTTATTTTAGTGCTTTAGGCCTTTTAGAGTTTTCACTCTAAATCAAAAATCAACTTTAAGGTTGAAATAGGTAGGCTTCGAGTTAATTATTTAGGTGATATGCAAATGCAAGCTCTCATTTTAATCTTTAAGTTTAAGTGATGACTTGAAAAGTAAATATGCTAGACAAGAAATGTAAACATGAATTCAAGTTCAATTCTTTATTTGAGTGCTTTAGGCCCTTTAGAGTTTTCACTCTAAATCAAAAATCAACTTTAAGGTTGAAATAGGTAGGGTTCAAGTTAATTATTTAGGTGATATGAAAATGCAAGCTCTCATTTTAATCTTTAAGTTTAAATGATGACTTGAAAAGTAAATATGCTAGACAAGAAATGTAAACATGAATGCAAGTTCAATTCTTTATTTGAGTGCTCTAGGCCCCTTAGAGTTTTCACTCTAAATCAACAATCAACTTTAAGGTTGAAATAAGTAGGCTTTGAGTTAATTATTTAGGTGATATGAAAATGCAAGGCTTAAATATAAATATACAATGCAAGGATTGGAATATAAATATGAATGTACTCTTTTTATTTCTTTAAGTCCTAGTCTCAAGACTACCACTTAACATAATATTTTGCTAAAACTCTTAAAAGTGAAACTTTCAAGCTTTAGAGGTCAAATAAATGATGGTTTTGCAACCAACACCCAAGATCCTCATCATCAAGCCATGGTTTCTTTGTTATGTAGGCCACTAAGGCCGAAAATAAAAAAGGAAGAAAAGGAGAATAAGGAACCAAAAATGTGGTGGAGGAAGGAAGAATCAACATTATAACATCTTAAACCAAGAGTAAGACCAAAGAAAAGAATAGCAATCTTTAAAACAACTCCCTACCAAAAATGTTTTTCTTTTGAAAAGAGAAAGGCTTGGTCTTGGAAATGTGATGAGAAGAACAAATCTTCCTTGGTGCTAAAGTGGTTTCGGCCAAGAAGGAAAAAAAAGAAAGGTTTATCTTGGGTTTTTGATCTTGGAAGTGGAGAGGTTATGTGTTTAAAGGAATATTTATGGTGGTTGTGTCGTGGTTTGAGGTTAGGAAATGGTGGAGGATGGTGGCACTTGGAAGAATGAAGAAGAAGGAGAAGAAGAACTCTTTGAGCTTAAAGAAAGAAAACTTGAAGTTGTAAGTATGAGCAAGTCTTTTTGCAAGTTCTCTTGATGCCTATTTATAGAAAATGAAACACAAGAGGGGTGAAATGGCAAGGAAGAGAAAAATATCTCTTTGCATGGCATGACTTTGGGTATGGCTAGGTATGGTTCAAGGCATGGCTTAAGGTATGACTAAATATGGTTCAAGGCATGGCTCAAGGCATGGCTAAGTATGGTTCTTCAAGTATATTTTAATTGAATTTCAACATGTGATGGATGAAAAATGGAGGGAGGAACTGGTTGTGTTTAGGAGAAATGGGGAGGAGAAAATCTCATTTTAATGTTGGTTTATGGGTATGTTTAAAAGTTGATTTGGTTAGGACATGGTTTAGGGGTTGTAATTTAGTGTTTTAGGTGAGAAAATGAGTAATTAAGGTGACTCAAGACAAGATTAAAGAGTGCTCTTACTTGATTAATGCAAATCCACCTTTATTAGGGAGGAATCTCATCATGTGACCATTTTCATGATTAAAGGAAATTGGAATAGGGATTTTACTATTCATAAAAATGTGACATAAAGTCTTAAATCAAGAAAATGATTTTGAGTTTCTCTAAGCAATCTTAGGTTCTAATTAACCCCAATTAATTATTTTGACTCTATATTAGTAATTAGAATTTACTAATCTTTAATTAGAGCCTAATATTGCTTAGGTTTTGTTAATCGTATCATTAGGCCCAAAATGCACTTAGCCAGGGGCAAAATAGTAATTTTTTGTAAAAACCTTCCTGGTTACCCGGCTCAAGCCAATGTTAAACATTACTTAAAAATATCATTTCAAACTTTTAGGTGAAGTCCAGGCTCAATCGGCACTTAATTCTGGTTACTTAGCCATATGGGCATTTTGGTCATTTTGCGCATCGAAACTAAAAAATAAGATTCTTCTGCTTTATTAGCATATGTAATCCCCTTTCAACATCAAAACATCCCTTGGAGGATGGCGGGGCTGGCAATCCTCATTTTCCAGTAAAATGACCTCAGGGTATTTTGGTCATTTGTACATGGAAAAAATTAGGGTGTTACAGGTTAGGGTTAAGGGTATTTAGGGATTACGCAAAAAAAGTAGGGATAGATTAGGTAGAAAAGGTACTAAATAGGGGTAGTTTAGTAAAAGCAATGGTCAAAATAGGATTAATATGGTCTAACCAAAATTAATTTGAATTAATCATTATTAAAGGTACATTTAGTTGTAATAAAGTAGTATTTGTCCTTAATGGTGTCATAAGTGTAACTACTACAAGACAAGTGTAGTGGGTGGTGACACTACCATGTCTCCTCTTTATCTTTAAGAGTGAAATTAAGTTTCCTTAATCATTCTTGGGCCTCAATTAATTCAAAATAATTATTTTGACTCAAAATTAAGTAATAAAAATAATTTATCTTTAATTACAGTCTAATATTACCTATATGTTCTTAATTACTTTAATTAAGCTTAATTAGCACGGACTCGAGGCAAAATGGTAATTTTACATAGAAACTCTTCAATACTCACCCAAATATCAAATATCCGCTAAAGTTAACATATCCAACTCTTAGGTGATGAGAGTCTGGTCATTACTTAATTCCACGTTAAATTATCTCAGAGGCATTTTGGTGATTTTGCGCACTAGCAAAAATCAGGAATTATGATTTTTGCACGTTTCCATCTAAAACATATATAGTCTCCTTCAAATATTAAACTAACCCTTTGAGGAAGGCCGATGTACGCCAGGAATTTTTGTATGTATACAAATAACGTAAATACCACTGAGGTCATTTTTACCAGAATTTGAGGAAGTTGACCTCAAATGGGTCAACTCAATGTTTGAAGGGGATTGTATCTGTTATGTTCGATATGAGGTGAAAATCTCGTTTCTTAACTTTGGCTCAAAATGACCAAAATACCCTAATGTTCTGCGGAAAGGTGCTGTTTGAGAAACTTTCCAGGAAGTTCAGAATGATGTTTATGAGTAGTTTACGATGTTTACTCTGCCTGGAGGTCAAGCAGTTTAGTGCAAAATTATCATTTTGCCCCTAGAATAGTATACAAGTGTTCTGGGTAAAGGTGCCGTTTGAGCCCAGAACTTTGCAGGAAGTTCAGAATGATGTTTATGAGTAGTTTGTGATGTTTAGTTGAGCCAGGAGGTCCCAGAGTTTTAGTGAAAAATTACCATTTTGCCCCTAGAATAGTGTACAATGAGCCTAATGATGTAATTAAGCAAACCTAAGCAATATTAGGCTCTAATCGAAGATTAATTTATTTCGATAATTAATCTCAAATCAAAATAATTTATTAAGGTTAATTAGAACCTAAGATTGCTTAGTTAAATCCTAATTACATCTTTGATTCAAGATTCCTAAACATGGAATCTTAAATAGTATTTTCTCTCTTCAATTCCTTAAATTAAGGAATTGTGCCCATACCTCATTTAACTAAAAGAATGATTTTAAATTGTTAATCTAGTAAGATCACTCTCCTAATCAAGTCTTGACAACCTTAATTAGCCATTACCTCACCTAAAGACTTTCTTACAAACTCCTATTCAAAACCTTAATCAAAGAAACACCTAAACACATATTTAAATCACAATTACATGAGCAAAATCTCCTTCCCCTTGGCTGATATGCTGGCCAAAAAATCCTCTCCAAATTGTGTCACATGTTGATTTTGTTGCACTCCAAGCCCATGCCTTAGGCCATACCTCAAACCATACCTCACCCATGCTTTAACCCATACTCAAAGCTATGCTTGGTAAGAGATATTTCTTCTCTCCTTCCTCTTCAAGTGACTGCCACCCTTCCTCCTCCTAAGCCATCCACAAGCTTTCATTCTTTTATAAATAGATGAGTTTGAAAGTTCTTTGAATGTTTACACACTTGAGCAAGCTTCAAACTTTCTTCCCAAACATAAAAAGCTTCTTTTCTCTCCTCCTTGGCTGAGTTTTTCAGCAAGGATTCAAGAAGGATTTCTTTCTCTTTTCCTCTCAAGAAACAATGCTTTCCTTCCTCTCTTCAAGACTTCTTTAGGTAGGGGTTTGTTTTCCAAGTTTTGTGTGCTTCCTTTAAGGAAGAGTTCTACTTTTTCTCTTGGTTTTTCTAAGTTCTTCTTCTCCTCTCTCATTTTCAACCTTGGAGCCTTTTCATATGAGAAACATTGGCTTGATGATGAGGTTTCAAGAAAATGATCTTATGATACCATGTGAGAAACCTCTAAAGTTTGAAAATTTGGTCTTGGACCATACATGATTTCGATTTTTCCTTTCCTTTTTCCCTTTCAAGATTTCGATTTTTATTCCTTTCATTATGTAAGGTTTGATAATAACGTTGAGTCGATCACAAAAAGTTTTGTTAAGAAAAGTAATCATATGTTTTCAAAGAGCTCTAAGCTTACCCTTGCCAACTTTAAAATTAGTCGGCCGTTCTAAGAGTTTTACTCTAGATTAAAGCCCATGAGAAATAAAATAAAGAATATAAGTAGCTTTATTTATGTTGTTTTGTTAAGTGTTGGTGTTTTCATCTTAGTCCACTTTCTTTAGCTTGATGATGAAGTTCAATCCAAAGACTTCTTTGAAGACTTGGTGCTAAGAACTCTAAAACTCATCCTCTATTTGTTAAAGATACATGTTGGGTTAGGCTATTAATATTCCTCTAAAAGTCTTGCAAGAGCTCTAGTTAAGATAAAATAAATTGCATTCATGTTTAAATTTGCGCCTTGCATCTCATGTTTATTTTGATGCCATCACTAAGCTCTCAAGAATAAATAAATGAACTTGCATTATCATGTTTAAATTTCCCAAGCTTGCATTTCATGTTTATGTTTCAAGCCATCACTTAACCTTTAAAGATAATAATGAGGTTGCATCTCATATTTATTTTATGCTCTCACTTTACTTTATAATGAAGAATAAAATGAAGTGCATATCATGTTTAGGATTATGTTATCACCTAAATACTCTAGAGCTCAAAGACTTGCCCTAAAATGTGAGGATGATTTCAAGAAAATGTTGGAAAAATGTTTTATGAGGTCTCAAGGTGTTTAAATGGCCTGAAATGTGTCAAAAATCATATTTTCTCAAATTTGAGTTTGGTATCGATTACCAGCTTATGTAATCGATTACCAGAGTTTTTTGAAGGGTTTTTGGTTCTGGTAATGGATTACCAGATAATGTAATCGATTACCGAGGCTGTTCTTCATGCCCAAAGGTATTTAAAATCCCGTAATCGATTACATATTCATGTAATCGATTACTTGGTGTTCTTCATTTTCTAGAAAAAGTTTTAGCCTAAGTAATCGATTACCATCCTATGTAATCGATCAACATGGTTGTTCTTTGAACCCAGAACAAAATTTAGTCTTGGTAATCGATTATCAGGCACATGTAATCGATTACCAGAACACCCTTTTGCTCCTGAAATTATTCCAAGAAAAACTAGCAACTCATATGCACTTACAACATGATTTTATGCGAATATGTGTGATGCACACTTTTGATTTCTCTCTTGTTGCTTGGCCACTGTATGAATTCTGTTTTGAGGAGTTAAAATGCGTAAGATAATGCTTGAGCGAAGTGAGGAACGATTTCGGAAGTTAGGAAAGACTAAGTAGATAGAAAGGACTTAAGACAAGAATTTTAAAGCACTTAGACATAAGAATAATAACTTCTGTTCCAGCATATTTGAGCTCAAGGAAGATGGTTCATAATTAGTGATTATGCCTAGGAGTTGAATATAGAATCTTAGGCGAAGAGAACTTAGAAAAGGATCTAAGGCATAGATTCTAAAATCCCTGTAGTCAAATAATGATCGTGATGATTAATCTATACAATGCTGTTTGGATGAGTTAGTGAGCATAATGTTAGAAAGAATTATAAGGAATGATCCCTTAGGTGTGATAAAGATTTACAATGGGTGATAAGATCACTAGAATAAGGATTTAAGACCTAAGGGTCAAAGCATAAGACACCATAAGATAGAAAGTGTGATGTGAGTATGAGACAGAGTTGGTATACCTGATGATGTGAATATGTTAATGCCATGAACATGAGACTATATGTGTATTTGTGACATGTTGTTGTGATGATGTGGTACGCTATGCTTGAGATGCGTGAGAATGCGAAATATGAATGAGTTAGGAGGGTATGCTCGTGTTTAAAAGAATGATTTGATTGAGAAATCTCATGAGAACAACATGTGTGATTTGAGTTATGTGGCATGACTCAAATTTGAGGAAATTCAAAGAGATGACATTATGCTCCGAATTTCCATCAAATTTGAGGGACTTGAGAAAAGTTTTGAAAAGAATGATTTATATGTGACATGCGAGATGCATTTCTCCTACGGTGAGGAGAAAAGGAAACCCGGGTATGGTCGTGGAGCCATCCGAAGCGGACAATGTCACTTCTTAACCAGATGATGCGTTTTGTGTAACACCCTAATATTTAACCCCAATACGCCTAGGACGTATCAAGACTAATTATTAGTTATTACTTCTCTTTAAATTCATTTACAAAATACTTAGCGGAAAAATATGGGTAAATTTTTTTTTTTGAAATGATTTATGTAAAACAAAGTGCGAGGCTTTGCGCGTAACATAAACAATGTGAAGCGGAAGAATAAATAAAACATACAGAACATAAGCATTAAAGAACACAACCATCATAAACATCATTCCTCATCACATTAGATAACATAGTTTTAGTACATCACAACAGAAATATAACTGAAATATAAAGTCTTACCCATGCTAGTGGAGAGCTTGTAGTACAATAACATAAAATAAGAAACATGATAACAAATACATGAAACAACCCAAAAGATACTCCCACGCTAAGACTCCTCCAACACCTACGGACGACGCAAATCCTCAGACGGAGATGTGTAGCCTCCGACCTCCGAAGCTCCTCGGATGTGGCCCATCGAAGAGGAGACGTGGGCATGCGGTGATCGGAGCGATGTGACCACCTCGCGAGGGTTCTGGCCACGTACCCGCCTCACAGGCCTGCTGAGACTGTATCCTCGTTACCTCCATCGGCCAAAGGCACAGAAGGTCCGAATCCTCCGAATACGGTGGGATGATCCTCGATAGGTCTCTGGCAACGGCGTATGAGGGATACGAACTGATGATCATGCACAGCTGAGGACGAGGGTTAGGCATGGCGTTCCACTTGTCACGAGGTCGTGTCTCAAAGATCGAGGTCGTCGCCAAAGGGTGAAGTCGGGTCAAGCGATAAGCTGGAGACTGGAAAGGCAACGGGCATCCACGTATGCAAAACGCGCACCTCGCAATGACCCTTGAAGTGGTAGGGCTGATGCTTAGAATCGTAGTGAGCTTCCACACAGGTGTGTCAACAAAAATCATAAACGACGCCATCGATGTCTGAAGACGTAATGGAAAGAAAGAGAGGGGTGAGAATTCTTGCTAAAGAATCTCTAGGGAAATCCTCTATCCTAGTGTCATCATTTACGTCCCAGGAACCTTGGGTTTATTATGAAAAGGTTAAGCATGCATAAGTTCATTATGAGGTTTTCGCAAAGGTATTTATCCAAGGTCCATGTCTTTATAATGATTCTTAATGCATGTATGCAACATAACAGTTCATGGATGCATGGCAGGACTTTAGGTAAATCAAACAAACATCAAACAACATATAAGTGGCACGTAACTTTTCTCTTGAACATCTTTCCTTTTCTCATACTTGTGACACCAATCATAATAGTAAAGCTTAATGCCCAATTTTTACTGTCATTAGAATTCCGAATTCCGTAGGTAAATATTATATAAAATTTGAAACCAAACAATCCTTAATAAAGGAATATAACGTTAGAAGAGAAGTTAGGAGCAATTCGTGCAAGTATTGCAAACCCCAATTTTCTATACGTGTAAAATGACCAAAATGCCCCTAAGGTTATTTTTAGAAAATGAGGATCGTGGGCCCCACCCGTCCTCAAGGGGATGTTTTGATGTTAATAAGGGATTGTTTGTGTTATGTGTGTTAATAGAGGAGAAGAATCCTAATTTTGAGCTTCGACGCGAAATGACCAAAACGCCCTTGCCTTTTAACTTCAAATTGCGTGCCACTTAGCCCGAACCTCACTAAAATGTGTTAAAAGGTGTTTTTAAGCCATGATTAACCATTGGTTAAGCTCGGGTGGTCTCGGGCAATTTTTAAGTAAAATGACCGTTTTGCTCTTTGTGCAAGTTTTACAAATTTTGAGATTTTTGATTCGTCTAACGAAACCTAAGCAATATTAGGCTCAAATTAAAGCTTATTAAATTCTAATTATTAATCTAGAGTCAAAATTATTTATTTAAATTGATTAGAACCTAAAATTGCTTTAAAACACTCAAATTGCTTACTAATTCACTAAGCCCTTAACCGTAAATTCTCTAAATTGCATGAATACCTTGCCTACACCTAAATAATACATGGAACACACAAAACCCTCTTCCATGAGGCTGTAATGCACGAAATAATGCAGCCATAATACACCAAAAAATGGGACTAAAACATAATGCCAAAAATCACCATAAAACAAGGAACTTTGAAACATGATTCCATGTTTTAAGCCACCAAACAAGATGATTTTTCCTTCCTTGTCTCCTCCTTCTCCTCTTGTCCATTTATGAGCTTGAATTCTTCTATAAATAGGCATGCTTAGAAGTCATTAGAGACTTGCTCAAAAATTTCACAACTTCAAGTTTTTCCTAAGCTCAAAAACTTTCTTTCTTTCTTCCCCTTGGCTGAAATTCTTTCTTCAACCTTTCAAGAATATTTTCTTTCATTTCACTCCAAGAAACCAAGTTCTCTTCCTTTCCTTCAAATCAGATTAGGTAGGGAGTTGTTTTTAAGTTTATTTCTATGTTTTGCTAAGTGTTGTTCTTGGTTCAAAATGATGATTTCATGGATTTTCTCTAGTTTTTCCATTTGGTTTTCTTCTTCCTTTTTCTTTAACCAATTTGGCCATATGGCCTAGGTGGGACTAAGATGATGGCTTGATGATGAGGACCTTGAAGGTGGGTTGTGAATCCATCACAAGTTAGGCCTCTAAAGCTTGAAAGTTCCACTTGATGCAAAACTTTAAAGAATGATGTTTTTATGATGATTTTATGATCTTGAGTTTAGAATTTGAAAGATGTATTTCTCACTTTGTCTTGTTAAGATATATATATTGAATTTGTATTTCTATAAAGTCTTGAAGGAGCTCTAGTAAAGAAATCAAATGAACTTGCATCCATGTTTAAGTTTATGCCTTGCATAATCATGTTTACTTTCTATGTCATCACTAAAATTTCAAGAATGAATAAATGGACTTGCATACTCATGTTTAAATTTCCAAGTTTGCATTTCATGTTTATATTTCATGTTGTCACTTAATCTCTAAAGATAATAAAGAAGTTGCATCTCATATTTATTTTATGTTCTCACTTTATTTTATAATGGCTAAAAGAATCAACGCATGACATGTTTATTTTTATGTCATCACCTAAAGATCCTAGAGCTCAAAGACTTACCCAAGTATCACAAGCAAAGAAATAAGATTATTGGAGTTAAAGAATTGATTCTTTAAGAAGTCTTGAGATTGGAGCTTAAAAAGATGTAATAATAATTCTCTTCTCTTCAGGTCAGTGCGGATTACCGCGCTCGGTTTTTAAGATTCTCTTCTCCTCCACTTGTCCTATGCGGACTACCGCTCCAGTTTCTTGCATCATGTTTATATTTCAAGCTCTTGCATCATGTTTAATTTTCAAGTCATCACCTTAAATCTTAAAGATAAAGAAATGGATTTGCATATCATGTTTATAATTCCAAGTTATCACCTTATAATGACAAGATTAAAATGAGGTTGCATAGCATGTTTATGATTCTAAGATATCACATAAATCTCTTAAGCTCAAGACTTGCTCCTTTTATCTTAAGTGAGAATTTTAATTATGAAGATTCTTTCAAAAAGAATTAGTTTCTAAAAGAGTTTTAAAGCTTTGCAAGGATTCTACGGGAAACTAATATTTTATGTTCACTTAAAATGTGATTTTATACAATTATATGAGGTTCATGATTCGGTTTCTGAAATGAGATTAGTACCAATAAGTGATGATGATTTAATATGTTTAAAGTTGTGATAAATATGGTTTATTTTATGCATGTTAGAGATAAAACTAGCTTCCTAGAAAATCGTAAAAGCAAGATTTCTAGAACTTTAGAGAATGAAATTTATGCATTCTTCAGAGCCTTTAGTGACCTTAAGAACCAGATATTATTATGTTTAGATAAGGGACAATGATTCATAATTGGTTTAATAATTAATTTTAGCATCATAGGGAAAGCCGATAACGAGAAAGGTTAAAAACGTAACTTCTAGCACACGTAAAACCTTAAGAAAACTACCTCTATGCTACCCCATATAGTCTAATAATGTTCTTAAGGCTTATAATTGATGGTAATAAATCCCTTAGATGCATAAGTAATTAGTTTGATAATTAAGGTTACCCAATTTTAGAGTTCGGTTATTTAGGGAGCTTTCCTGAAAATTTTAGATGACATCTTTTGATGCTTTGGAATGTCAGTTCATATGATGATGTAATGCCTACTGAGAATTTGATATTATTGAATGATTTCATGGCTTGCATGTTATAATTGCTATTGCAAACAATGAGAATGTTCATGCATCTTGATGATTATGATATAACATGCTAAGACTTAATGGTGACTTAAACTCATGAGGAAATGATCCTTTGGACCCATCAGACTATAGGTGGTGAAAAGGTGATCTTGAGAAAATGATCCTTTAAGACCCATCAAACTAGAGGTGGTGAAAAGGTGATTCTTGCCCCTAGCCCGTTCTCTCAAAAGGGTAGAGTCGAGATTTAAACTTATCAAAAGGGATAAGTATATGCTAGTGACGACTAGTAAGGTATGAGCTCATAACCTAGATTACTCCCAAAAGGGTGGAGTATAGGGTGGCCCCAAGGAAAATAATGATGATGATGACAAGATTTTAAGTCACCTAGGACACTAAAGAAATGAAATATGTGCACCATGTATTGTGCATAGCTATTATGGTATGATGTTCTTCTGCATAGCATTTTATGAGATGATGATGGGAAATATGATGTTCTTCTATGCATAGTATTTATGATATGATGATGAGAAATATGATGTTCTTCTATGCATAGTATTTATAATATGATGATGAAGAATACGATGTGTTGATAAAAGGAAAAGTTCATTATAAACATGACATGCTAAGTTTATGATGCATTATAAGACGCATGATTAAAACCGACGAACCTCGTAAAGTATATTTTCGAACTTAATAAATCAATCTTAGCATGCTCACTATTTCATAATAACCCCGAGGTTCCTGGGGACGATGATGATGACACAATGCATCATGAGGTGAGTACCCTACTGAGATTCTTTTTATAAGTTTCTCACTCCCTCTATTTTTCTTTCTATCTTCAGAAAGGAAGGAAGCGTTCGTGAATCACATTGAGGCTCAGGGTAGCTGAACTTGATCCTCTAGTTTCACTCGTATATTTTAGATATCTATCCTTATCCCTGGAGTGTTATTACTAGGTGCCATTAATGGATGTCCTTCCATCCATATATTATTTATGTTTTGTTAGATTGCCTACACTTAGTCTTATTCTGTTGGTAGGCAAAATATCTATATGATATGTAATTATGGATGCTGTATGATGGAGCCAATATATTATGATGTGATGTTTGTAAATTCCTATGTGTCTTTTAAATTTTGCTAAATCATTCAAGTTAAGCGGTTCACGTTTTCAATTATGTTTAAAAAAAAAATGGCTCGTAATTTCACTAAGTATTTTCAAAGCATGATTAAGGAACTGAAGCAAAGAGTAAAGTCTAGTAATTAATCAGATCCTAGGTGTATTGGGTTAATTATTAGGGTGTTACAACCGCACCCCTTAAACTAGGCTATGAGCTCATACCTTAACTAGTCGTCACTAGTTCTTACTTATCCTCTTGATAAGCGAATCATAAACATAATCATATTCATCATAATCATCATAATCCGACTCCCGAGTACGGGGGTAAGGGCCTAAGGATCACCCATCATGGGACTTTTTCCTTCTTCGAAACGCATCGACTGGTTAAGACCGCGACTTGTCCGCTTTGGAGGCTAATGTCTATGCCCTTACGGTTTTACCTTCTCCTCACAGGAGAAGTACGTCTCGGTGTGTCACTTTAAACATCATATACTTTTCCTTCTTCGAAACGCATCGACTGGTTAAGACCAACGACTTTGACCGCTTGGAGGCTAATGCCTATGCCCTCACGGTTTTACCTTCTCCTCCTAGCAGGAGAAGTACGTCTCGGCATATCTGTTAAACATCATTTTTCTCAAAAACTTTCTTATATCCTTCAAATTGACGGAAATTCGACGCATAACCTCTTTCGAATTTCCTCAAATTTGAGTCATGTCATATAATTTCAGTCACATGCATCATTTTCATGGAACTTTCTCATTGCAATAACTTTCTAGTTCACATGAGCATATTTCTCAATTTTATTCATATCTTTGAAACATTATGCATCTCAAACACAACATTTCATCATATCACCAAATCAAATTATGCACAGAAAGTTTCATGCTCAAGGAACTAACATAATCACATCATCATAAGTGTGCATGAGGTTCATCATCATAATACTCTCTCGGCCACCTATCTCATAGTGTCTTATGCTTTGACCCTTACGGGCTTTAAACTTGTATTTGCATCATTATTACGCTCAAGGGGTTGGCACTTAAACTTTTCTCTAAGATTTGAGCTCACCAAAATTCCAATCAGCACTTAACATAAAGGGCAGAAAATATATCATTTGCTTAAGGGGCTCTAGAATCTTCATTCGTGACCCTTTTTAAGATCCATCTTCGTCTAAGGCTCCATAATTAATTACTAGACCAATTATGAGGGATTCCTAGGCATGTTCTCTAAGTTATAAACCACTTTAGATCTCTTATCATCATCTTAAACTTAAAATGTGCACCTAATCATTTATGAAGGGATCTTGTACATGTCTTACTAATTATGAATCATTTATCCTTGAATTAATCATGCTAGAACATATTTGCACTTCTTGCATTAAGGTGTTCTAGAATTCTCATCTCAAATCCCTTTTTAAGTTACTTATTCTTTTCTAGTTTCTCTAAATCGATCCTTGCTTCACTCAACATAATTTTTTACACATTTAACACCTTAGAACCAGCATTTATACAGTAGCCAAACATAGAACCGAAATCATGAACCCATAAAATCACATAATCTCTTGGGTTGAAATGCATATAAGTTACTAGTTTTCTCTTGGGATGTTTCTGGAAACAAAAGGTGTTCTGGTAATCGATTACATGTTCCTAGTTCGATTACCAGGAGCTCAATTCATTCTGGGTTTCAAACAACCGGTAATCGATTAATATAATGGTAATCGATTACTTGGTTAACCTTTCGGAAAAATAAAGAACATAGGTAATCTATTACACTATAAGGTAATCGATTACAGGGTTTTAAAGAGGTTCTGGGCATGAAAAAGCCGTGGTAATCATTACACTGCCTCTGGTAATCGATTACCAAGAACCAAAAGTCCTTCAAAACCCTTCTGGTAATCGATTACATGCCAGAACCTCCGGAATTTGAGAAAACATGATTTTGACACATTCCAAACTATTTTAAACATCTTGAGACCTCATAAAACAGTTTTCCAACATTTTCTTGAAATTATTCATGTATTTTACAAAATCAAACCATTGTTGAATCATACCAAAACTCATACATTTCTTTTTGAATAGAGTTTCCTTTTTAGGATACTTAGGGCAAGTCTTTGAGCTCTAGAGTATTTAGGTGATGACATAATCTTAAACATGCCATGCACTTTATTTTACTCTTCATTAGAAAGTAAAGTGAGAGCATAAAATAAATATGAGATGCAATTTTATTATTATCTTTAAGGATTAAGTGATGACTTGAAATATAAACATGAAATGCAAGTTTGGAAATTTAAATATGGTAATGCAAGTTCATTCATTTACCCTTGTGAAATTAGTGATAGCATCAAAGTAAACATGAGATGCAAGACATAAATTTAAACATGAATACAACTTGTTTTTATCTTAGCTAGAGCTCTGCAAGACTTTTAGAGGAACATAAACCTCAACCCATTATGTATCATAAGGCAAGCTTTAGAGTTCTTAGCACCTAGACTTCAAGAGAAATCTTAAGGTTTGAACTCATCATCAAGCTTAAGGAAATGGACCCAAAGTTCATCACTTGGTCTAAACAAAACTACAAGGACTAAGTCATATTCTTTATTTTATTGCTCATGGGCTTCAATCTAGAGTAAAACTCTTAGAACGGCCGACCAACTTTAAGGTTGGCAAGGGTAAGCTTAGAGCTCTTTGAAATCGTAAGATTAATTTTCTTAACAAAATTTTGTGATCTACTAAACATATTTTACAAACTTTGTTCAAATCCAAGAAGAAAAACTGAAATCCTTAAGGGAAAGAGGAAGAGGAAAACCGAAACTTAAGCTAAGAAAAGAAAGGAAATCCAAGCATGTATGGTCCAAGACCAAGTTGTTTCAAGCTTTAGAGGTTTCTCACATGACAACAACAAGTTATTATCTTGAAACCTCATCATCAAGCTCACATTCTTTTTATAAAAAGGCCTCTTGGCCGAAAGAAAGAGGAAGGGAAAAGAGTTTGAAACCAAGAGAAAAACTAGAACTTTCTTGAAGAACACAAACAAAATTATCAAAACTTAACCCCTACCTTAAGAAGTCTTGGAGAGAGGAAGGAAAGCTTGAGTTTTTGATGAAATGGAGAGGAAAATCCATTGAAACTTGAAGGGAGAAATAAGCTAAGTGAGGAAGTTTGAGAGGAAATGAGAGAAAGTGTAAGAATGCTTAGACTTGGCAAATGATCCAAAGAGCAACCAAGTCTTCAAAGGCTTGGTATTTATAGAAAAATGAGACATGTTGGCTGATTTGAGGAGGGAATGGCTGATGGCTTTTCAAGGTCAAGGGAGGAGGAAAATATCTCTTACAAAAGCATGGGCTTAGGCATGGCAAGCATGGTTGGGAGCATGGGCAAGGTATGGCCTAAGGTATGGGCTTGGATTGCATAAAAAATCAACATGTGGCACCATTTTTTGAGGGATTTCGGCCAACACATCAGCCAAGGGGGAAGGGATTTTTGTTCATGTAATTGTGGTTTAAGGATGTGTTTAAGTGTTTCTTTGCTTAGGTTTTTGATTAGGAGTTTGTAAGTAAGTGTTTAGGTGAGAAAATGGTTAATTGAGGTGGTTCAAGACTTGATTAGGAGGGTAATCTTATTAGATTAGTAATTTAAAATAATTCTTTTGGTCAAAGGAGGTATGGCTCAATTCCTTAATTTAAGGAATTGAAGAGAGAAAACACTATTCAAGATTCTATGACTAGGAATCTTGAATTTAAAGAATGCAATTAGAGTTTATCTAAGCAATCTTAGCTTCTAATTAACCTTAATAAATTATTTTGACTCTAGATTAATTATCGAAATAAATTAATCTTCGATTAGAGCCTAATATTGCTTAGGTTTGCTTAATTGCGTCATTAGGCTTCCTGTACACTGTTCTAGGGGCAAAATGGTAATTTTGCTAAACTGCCCTGACCTTTGGGCTCAACTAAACATCAAACATTGCTCATAATCATCATTCTAAACTTCCTGGCAAAGTTCTGGGCTCAAACGGCACCTTTACCCGTGTACAGGAGAGGTATTTTGGTCATTTTGAGCCGAAAGTTTAGAAAACGATTTTTCATCTCGAAAATCATTCATAACAACGTAATCCCTTATAAACATCGAGTTAACCCATTCGAGAGTTTCCGGGCAACTGTCCTTTAATTCGGGTAAAAATGACCTTAGGGGCATTTCGGTCATTTGTACTCTATCAAAAATCGGGCGTTATATTAGGCGAGATGTACTTCTCCTTACGGTGAGGAGAAGGTAAAACGTGAGGGCATCAACATTAGCCTGACAAAGCGGACAAAGTCATGGTCTAACCGTTAATGCGTTTCGAGAAGGAAGAGAGTCCCATGATGGGTGATTCCTTAGGTCCCTTGCCCTACTCTGGAGTCTGGGTTGTTATTTTTATGATTATGATTCACTTATTAAGAAGATAAGTAAGAACTAGTGATGACTAGTTAAGGTATGAGCTCATAGCCTAGTATTAGGGGTCGGTTACTATTTTTATATACCATGATGTCACAAGTTTGAGAAATGAGAAAAGATGTGAAGCATTTGGCTTATGAAGAGAGAAGTTGATCATGGGAAAGTGCATGCCACTTATATGAGTACTAGTTTATGATGATATGTTTTATTGTTTGCTGCATAAAGTCCTGTCATGCATTCATGTCTTGCTATGCTGTATACATGCATTAAGATTCATTATAAAAGACACGGACCTTGGATAATTATCTTCTATGAAAACCTTATAATGAACCATTGCATGTGTAACCTTTTCATAATAAACCCAAGGTTCTTGAGGACGTAAACGATGACACTAGGTTAGAGCATTCCCTCCTGAGATTCTTTAGCAAGATTCTCACCCCTCTGTTTTCTTCCATTATGTCAGACGCGATGGTGTCGTTTGTGATTTTTGTTGATGCGCCAGTGTGGAAGTTGTACTACAATCCAGATCATTAGTCCTATCACTTTGAGGGTCGATGCCGTGCATATTTTTGCATGCATGGGATGTCCATTTGCATTCCTGGTTTCCAGTTTCGTTTCACCTGGACCTTTCCCTTCGGCGACGATGATCTCGAGAGGACGCGGCCCGTGATGGCAGACCCGCCGTGCCCGACCTTCGTCTTCGCGTGCGTGGCTCCCGGAGTATGTGCCCGTCATACCACATTATGGGAGGGACCTCTGGGGATTCTCCTCGACCCTATTTGGAGGGTTCTACCCTTCGGTGCCTTGGCCGTCGGTAGGGGTAGCGAGGACACGCTCTCTAGCGAGGCTTGTGAGGCGCGTATGTGGCCTGAGAGGCACCCTTGCCGAGGAGGTCACGTCGCTCCGCCGATCCGCATGCCCACGCCCTCTTTTGGGCCACATCCGAGGAGCTTTGGCAGTTTGCGGGCTACATCCCGTCCGAAGATTAGCGTTATCCGTAGGTTTTAGAGGGAGGGTTTGTTTCTAGCCAGGTGTATCTTTTGGGGCTATCCATGTATTAGCTGTTTATGTACTTTTTGTATTCTGTCCTGCAAGCTTTGCCCACTTATATGGGTATGACTTTATGTCTTTTATGTTTTAGTTGATGTACTAAAACTATGATATTTAATATCATGATGGTTGTTTCTGATTGAGGTGTTCTTACTTGTTTTTATATGGCATGATTTATTTTCTTATTTCTTTACGTTTCGCTTAAGTAGCATGCAATGGCTCGCATTTTGTTTTATAAGTTTCAAAAAAAATTTACCTGATTTTTCGCTAAGTAATTTTACAAATGAGTTCTAAAGGGAAGTAATAACTAATAATTAATCTTAATACGTCCTGAGCGTGTGGGTTAAATATTAGGGTGTTAAGAAGACTAGCCATCCTTAATTCTTGTGCAAATATGACCTCAGGGTATTTTGGTAATTTTGCACAGAAAGGATAATTGGGGCATTGCATTGTGCATGAAGAAAACTTTGCATAATATTAACTTTGCTCACACAAGAGGTTCAGAAGTTCACAAACTACTCATTGTATCAGAGCATGTAAAACAAGTTTATGAAGATTAGAAACTGATCACAATTGTGTTAGAGCAAATTATATAGAACTCATGAAAACATTATATGTGTGTATCAGAGAATATATGTTTCATGACAAAAGACTTTTTAAGTGTGTAACCAAGACATACACATCAAAGCACAAATTGATTTACGTATTAGAGCAAAGATAGAGAACTTGTGCTTTATACTTGCCTGTGCTAATCATAGAATCACAGATGAGCTAAATATCATAGTGTGCTAAATAATAAGCATATTAGAGTGAACACTAATAGATAAAGAGCATACATCTTAACATGATACAGGATTAGCTAAGCATGATGGTAAGGGTATCGATATGTATCATAACATGCAAAAACTTGAACAACTTATATATACCATGTAAAAAAAAAGCGAGAAAAACTATATTTGTTAGAGCATGAAAAGAGCAAAAAACTTATTGTTCAAAACAAAAAAAAAATATGCATGCTGAAAAGATGAATCTCAAGCTCCCCCATGATGCTACCCTAGTTCCTAAGCACCAGATAGATTTTCTTCCTTTTCTTCACTTATTGACATTAGCAAAAAGGAAGTGTGCTGGAAACTAGGAACACCATCATCAACCTTGGCGCCTTAGTTCTCTGAAAATCTCCTTATTGTTTTGAATGATCTGAAGCATTATTTCCTCATGACTTCGGAGTTGGTGCCATGGCCGATATCTGAAAGCTTCAACCCGATCCAACCTAATGCCATGTCCCTTTGATTTTGTAGAAGTAGTTAGATGTGTGTAGAGCTGGTTGAAGGCTCTGATGAAGGCTGGTGTGGCAGATGGATTAGTGAAGTGGATGGATGCAGGCTCTTGGAGAAGGCTCTGGTATGTAAAGGGTATGGTTTCCTCAGACTTTGGCAATTCAGCCTCAATTTTAGCATGTGTAGCAACAGGAAGTGGAAAGGGTAGGCCATAAGCAGCAGTGGTGGTAGGAGTAGAAGCAATGTTAAGTACCTTAGTTGAGGCGAAAGCTTCTTCAACATGAGGAGCTCCAACTTATGAGGTTCTATCCTCTTCCTCTTCCACAAGAGTTATAAAAATAGAAGGAGGATGTTGAGGAACCATCAGGAGTGACTGTAGTTTCTTATTCATTGGCTTCCTCAGCTGGCTCTTCAATAATAGGCTCAGGTCAGAACATCTCACTTAGTCTAGCCTTTTCACTTTTTAATAAGTTTTCCTTTTCTTCAGATGAGGTTGTTTGTGCTTGTTCTTCTTTTTCCGTGTCTTTTTCATCTTCTTTAGAGTCAATGAAGATGACCTTGTAATCAGCCTGTTGATATCATGTAACTTATTTGAGAAGCATAGACACTTTGGTCTCATGTTTAGGAACATTCTTGAGTTTGGACTCAATATCTCTTCTTTTGATGGTTCCAATAGGTTTATTAGGCATATTTTCTAATTCCTTTTGTCATCTCCTGCTGAATCAGAAGAATCATCATTGGTTTCTGAAGACGATTGGCATTGGAGGTTATTGTTGTTGTCTTTTCTCCTACCTCATATTTGTTCTCCTTTTTCGGTTTAGAGGAACCTGAGCAATGTGTTCTTTCTCTAAGTTTTCAGTTTCACTCTCTAGGAGGACCATCTTCCTTTTGTCTTTTGCTCTTGTCTCTTCAGTCTCAACTTTTCTAGAAGTTCTTCTGGCTTGCTCTCCCCTTGTCCTAGGACTTTGTCTTGTTGCCTTAGACCCTGAGGTTCCAGACTTTTTCTTAAGGTTCTAAAGGAGCAGGAGAGTATATGGTACCTTTGTAAACTTATATCATTCCTAATAAAGGAATGATATATACACTGGTTGTCCTCCTTTTATCTTTGGCGATGGCGCTAAGCATGTAATCTGTTATATGTCTTGGCAGATTCACCTTTCTCTTGGCCATAAGACAATATAGGAGCATGCAATCCATGCCTACCAGCGCATTTATGCTTCCCTCTGAGGTAGGAGAGAAAATTGTACCAATGTATACACTTTTCTTGCCTTAGCACTAAGCATGGCGGTAATGATCTCACTAGTTTTGTGAAGGATAGAATTAGTTAAGTACCTTGACATATCTCCTTTATTTATCCCTAGGGAGCGAGTCTAGCTAGGTGAGGAGGAGACGATGCTTTCGCAAGGTGCCTTGACAACCCTTGACAAACCAGGAATGACTTCAATAGCAAAGTCTCAATTACCATCTTCAACAAGGAGTTTGAGGAGCCCTTCAGGTGCAAGTAAAAGGTTATTACTAACCTTGGAAAGACTCTCATTGATCTCTAAAAATTCTTCCCATCCTTGAAAAAAAAACCTCTTCAAGAATGGATATACTTTCATGGAGATCCTTCCTTAATGTCTTTCTTGATGCCATCTTCCTTAGCGAGAGTTTCTTTTCATAGAACTTCTACATTTTTGGATCACTATACATGTGGAAGGTTACCCTTTGGTCAATGGGTCGATTGAGTTCTCTTGTTTCAGCTATTTTAAGGAATATGTGAGGATAAAAGAAGGGTTAGAGCTTGAGATGGTTGGAACGTGATGGTTTGAGATAACGAGGTGCGGTTACAGAGATAATGGCTTTGTAAGCAAGAAAGGAGAATATAAGATGGTTGGGGCTAAGGAGATGAGGTTGAAGATGAAGGTAAAAAGTGTGACATGTGAAGACTTGGGAGTTATTTAAGTGATGAGACGTAAATGACTGAAGGTGAAACAACGTGGGAGAGAAAACTCATAGAAGAAGGAATTATCTCGCCTTTTTCATTCTTTTTATAAAGGATGGTTTCTGACGCTTTGAATCACTTTCTAAAGGAATTACTTTCTGAACTTTTCTTTCACTTTCTCACACATTTGAGATACTTTACTTTCTCACGTCTTGTATATATGTTAAACCTCGTTAGACTAAGTGTACCCCATTATCTGATCCTCTATGATTTTTCTAATCCCCTGATCTTCATTTTGGGCTTGCAAATTGACTTTATGATCTTGCAAACTGATGTCTTCATATGGGCTTTAGTTCATAATAGAGTAGGGGTAATCCCAGAGATGTTTGTGCATGAATGCTTATGCAGATTTAAAAACTTTTAAGTTCAAAAGCTTTTTCAAAACACAAAAGCAATCTTCAGCTAATGGTTTTGTGAATATATTAGACACTTGGTCCTAGTATTCACAAACATTAACTCAACATCTCCTTTTAAACATGATCTCAAATGAAATGATGTTTAATATCAATGTGCTTGGATCTAGAGTGTTGGATATGATTCTTAGCAAGATTTATAGCACTAGCATTATCACAGAAGATAGGGATTTTGGAATACCTCAGATGATAATCTTCTAGTGATTCCTTATCCACAATATCTGGGTGCAACAATTTGCAATGGCTACATATTCAACTTCAGTAGTAGAAAGAGCAATGGTATTCTATTTCTTACGTGACCAAGTGATGGGGCTTCTTCCAAAAAAGCAACAACATCTACTAGTGGTCTTTCTTTCTACTTTGTCTCCAGCAAAGTTAGCATCAAAGTAACCTACAATCTAATAGGATGTACCTTTCTCGTACCATAGACTAAAATTAGTAGTACAGATAGATATCTAAATATTCTTTTAACTCATTTAAATATGATTGCTTTGGGTTAGATTGAAATCTAGTACAAATCCCTACACTTAATTGAATGTCTGGTCTACTTGCTGTAAGATACAAAAGTGAATCAATCATTCATCAATTATTACTTTCTGATACCTTTTCATTATTCTCATCTGCATTAATGATATGAGATGGATGCATAGGGGTACTCATAGGTTTGGCTTGATCCATATTAGACCTTTTCAAAAGCTCCTCTGTGTATTTTTCTTGATGAATCAAGGTTCCTTCCCTTTGTTGTTTTATTTGAAGGCCAAGGAAAAACTTGAGTTCAACCATCATGCTCATATCAAATTTACTCATTAATTTCAAAAACATTTCAGAGAGAATGATCAGTGGTGCCAAATATGATATCAAAATATATATTTGAACTATTAAAAAGTAATTACATTGTTCAAAAGTAAAAAGAGTAGTGTCAACATTACCTCGCTTGAACCCATTCTTTAATAAGAAGGTACTTAGTCTTTCATACCAGGCTCGAGGAGCTTGTTTTAGACCATCCAGTGCCTTTGTAAGTTTGAAGATATGGTTGGGAAGATTTTCACTCTCGAAGCCAGAGGCCGCCTTAAAAACTTCCTCAAATAGGAATCCATTTAAAAAAGAAGACTTGATATCCATCTAGTAAAGAGTGAATCCTTTGAAGGCAACAAAAGCAAGTATCATTTTTATGGCTTCTAGCCTAGCTAAATGTGCAATGGTTTCATCATAATCAATTCCCTCTTGTTGATTATAACCTTGTGCAACTTGCTTTGCTCCTGATGACTTTGCCAGTTCATTGAGCTTATTCCTGAGCACCTATTTTGTTTTGATGATGGTCTTTCCTTTGGGTCTTCCAACGAATGTCAACTTTGCTTTTCTCAACTGATCAAGTTCTTCTTGTACAGCATTCACCCAACTTTGATCACTCAAATCTTCTTTAATGTATTTAGGCTCGATGGTGGAGATGAAACAAGTTCGACATATTTTCATGGGATGATCTGGTACTCACATCCTTGGAAATATCTTGAGAACTTTGTTTTGAGAACTACATGAAATCAAAACCCCCTTGTAGTTTCTCTGTCCTTGATGTTCTTTAGTTTCTCCTTCATCTTCAGACTACTCTTTCTTGTTCAGAAAAGTCAATTTTTGATGGCTTTGGAGTCTAAGCAAGCTTTCTGGAGTCTACTTTCTGAGGGTTTGGCTTTCATCTGCTACCTTTTTGAAGGAATCTTGAGATTCAATTTTTCCAGTTTCTCATTCAGTTCTTCAAGGTGATCAGCAAAGTCCTTCTTGAGCTCCTTAAAATTGATGTGAATGGTCTCCTCAACACATAGAGTTCTTTTGTTGTATACTTTGTAAGCTTTTGATCCTGAGTAACCTAAGAAAATGCCATCATCAAACTTAGGATCAAACTTTGTGAGTTTGTTCTTGGTGTTAAGGATAAAATAGGATGAGCCAAAGATATGAAAGTATGATATGTTAGGTTTTCCACCCTTCAATAGCTCATAAGGAGTCTTCATGAGTATTGGCCTTAGAAACATTTTATTTTGAATAGAGCTGAATGTGTTTAAGCCTCTCCAGAAACCTTTTGATAAACCACTTTCTAAAAGCATAGTTTTGGCCATCTTTTGCAAGCTTTTATTTTTCCTTTCAGCAACCCTATTTTGTTAGGGAGTTCTAGGTGTAAAAAACTCGTGAAGGATGCCATGTTTTTCACAAAACTCTTTCGAAAACATGATTTTCAAATTATCTTCCGTGATTAGATATGATAGAGGTGATTTGAGAACCTTTTTAGTGCAAACATGTTTTGGAAAATCTTTGAATCTTTCCACCACCTTGTCCTTAGAAGCTAGGAAGATAACCCATGTAAATATGGAGAAATCATCTGCAATGACAAGATAATATCTCTTCCTAGCAAGACTAGTAGTCTTGGTTGGCTAAAAAGATCCATTTGTAAAAGCTCAAGTGGCTTAGTAGTTGAGACCACATTCTTGTTGTGAAAAGTGTTAGCTCAGAACCCTTCAGAAATTTCAAGTCAATATGTTTTGAATGACAACAAAGCCAATTTAAAGAAAATATTTTGAGGAATGACTAATGTCTACCTTGAGTTTCTTGAAATAGCAAACATGATCATTCATTAGCATATCATGACTCAAATAGTGAGAATAATTTCATATTACATGTGCAAACATTGTAACAGAATTTCTTCTGAGAGAGTACAAATGACCGAAAATGCCCTGAGGTCATTTTACCCGAAATTTAGGACAGTTGCGGCAACCCTAAATGGGTCAACTCGATGTTTTAAAGGGGATTATGCTGTTAAGGATGATATCTGAGGAGAGAACCTCGTTTTCTAAACTTTTCGCAAAATGACCAAAATACTCCTCCGTGTCTACACGGGTAAAAGGTGCCGTTTGAGCCCAAACTTTTCCAGGAAGTTTAGAATGATGTTTATAAGCAATGTTTGATGTTTAGTTGAGCAGGAAGGTCCCGGGTTTAGCGCAAAATTACCATTTTGCCCCTAGGAGTGTAAGTAAGCCTAATGACGCAATTAAGCAAACCTAAGCAATATTAGGCTCTAATCGAAGATTAATTTATTTTGATAATTAATCTAGAGTCAAAATAATTTATTAAGGTTAATTAGAACCTAAGATTTCTTAGATAAACTCTAATTGTATTCTTTAAATTCAAGATTCCTAGTCATGGAATCTTGAATAGTTTTCTCTCTCCAATTCCTTAAATTAAGGAATTGAGCCATACCTCATTTGACCAAAAGAATTATTTTAAATTACTAATCTAATAAGATTACCCTCCTAATCAAGTCTTGAACCACCTCAATTAACCATTTTCTCACCTAAACACTTGCTTACAAACTCCTAATCAAAAACCTAATCAAAGACACACTTAAACACATCCTTAAACCACAATTACATGAACAAAATCCCTTCCCCTTGGCTAATGAAGGTGGCCAAAATCTGCCCCCTAAAATGGTGCCACATGTTGATTTTTGGTTGCACTCTAAGCCCATACCTTAGGTCATACCTTGCCCATGCTTCCAACCATGCTTGCCATGCCTAAGCCCATACTTTTGTAAGAGATATTTCCTCCTCCCTTGGCCTTGAAAACCATCAGCCATTCCCTCCCAAATCAGCCAACATGTCTCATTCTTCTATAAATACCAAGGCTTTGAAGACTTGGTTGCTCTTTGGATCATTTGCCAAGTTTAAGCATTCTTACACTTTCTCTCATTTCCTCTCAAACTTCCTTACTTTGGCTGATTTCTCCCTTCAAGTTTCAAGAGGATTTTCCCTCTCCATTTCATCAAAAACTCAAGCTTTCCTTCCTCTCTTCAAGACTTCTTAAGGTAGGGGTTAAGTTTTGATGATTTTGTTTGTGTTCTTCAAGAAAGTTCTAGTTTTTCTCTTGGTTTCAAACTCTTTTCCCTTTCCTCTTTCTTTTTCGGCCAAGAGGCCTTTTTATAAAAAGAATATGAGCTTGATGATGAGGTTTCAAGATAATGACTTGTTGTTGTCATGTGAGAAACCTCTAAAGCTTGAAACAACTTGGTCTTGGACCATACATGCTTGGATTTCCTTTCTTTTCTTGGCTTAAGTTTCGGTTTTCCTCTTCCTCTTTCCCTTAAGGATTTCAGTTTTTCTTCTTTGGATTTGAACAAAGTTTGTAAAATATGTCTAGTAGATCACAAAAGTTTTGTTAAGAAAGTTAATCTTATGATTTTAAAAAGCTCTAAGCTTACCCTTGCCAACCTTAAAGTTGGTCGGCCGTTCTAAGAGTTTTACTCTAGATTGAAGCCCATGAGCAATAAAATAAAGAATATGACTTAGTCCTTGTAGTTTTGTTTAGACAAAGTGTTGAACTTTGAGTCCATTTCCTTAAGCTTGATGATGAAGTTCAAACCTTAAGATTTCTTTTGAAGTCTAGGTGCTAAGAACTCTAAAGCTTGCCTTATGATACATAATGGGTTGAGGTTTATGTTCCTCTAAAAGTCTTGCAAGAGCTCTAGCTAAGATAAAAACAAGTTGCATTCATGTTTAAATTTATGTCTTGCATCTCATGTTTATTTTGATGCTATCACTAATTTCACAAGAGTAAATGAATGAACTTGCATTACCATATTTAAATTTCCAAGCTTGCATTTCATGTTTATATTTCAAGTCATCACTTAATCCTTAAAGATAATAATGAAGTTGCATCTCATATTTATTTTATGCTCTCACTTTACTTTCTAATGAAGAGTAAAATAAAGTGCATGGCATGTTTAAGATTTTGTCATCACCTAAATACTCTAGAGCTCAAAGACTTGCCCTAATATCCTAAAAAGGAAACTCCATCAAAAAGAAATGGATGAGTTTTGGTATGATTCAATAATGGTTTGATTTTGTAAAATGCATGAATAATTTCAAGAAAATGTTGGAAAACTATTTTATGAGGTCTCAAGATGTTTAAATAGTTTGGAATGTGTCAAAAACCATGTTTTCTCAAATTCAGGTCTGGTAATCGATTACCATCCATGTAATCGATTACCAGAAAGGTTTTTGAAGACTTTTGGTTTGTAATCGATTACCAGGCAGTGTAATCGATTACCACGGCTTCTTCATGCCCAGAACCTATCTGGAAACCCTGTAATTGATTACCTTATAGTGTAATCGATTACCATTGCATGTAATCGATTACCCCTTGTTTTTGAAACCCAGAATGAATTGAGCTCCTGGTAATCGATTACTAGGAACATGTAATCGATTACCAGAACACCTTTTGTTTCTTGAAATATCCCAAGAGAAAACTAGTAACTTATATGCATTTCAACCCAAGAGATTATGTGATCTTATGGGTTCATGATGGTTCTATGTTTGGTAAATGCTGTTCTAAGGTGTTAAATGTGTAAAATTATGTTGAGTGAAGCAAGGATCGATTTAGAAAAGTTAGAAAAGAATAAGTAACTTAAAAAGGGATTAGAGATGAGAATTCTAGAACACCTTAATGCAAGAAGTGCAAATCTGTTCTAGCATGATTAATTCAAGGATAAATGATTCATAATTAGTAAGACATATACAAGATCCCTTCATAAATGATTAGGTGTTGATTTCTAAGTTTAAGATGATGATAAGAGATCTAAAGTGGTTTATAACTTAGAGAACATGCCTAGGAATCCCTCATAATTAGTCTAGGAATTAATTATGGAGCCTTAGGCGAAGATGGATCTTAAAAAGGGTCACGAATGGAGATTCTAGAGCCCCGTAAGCATATGATATTTTCTGCCCTTTTATGATAAGTGCTTATTGAAATTTTGGTGAGTTCAAATCTTAGAGAAAAGTTTAAGTGTTAACCCCTTGAGGGTAATAAAGATGCAAATACAAGTTTAAAGCCCGTAAGGGTCAAAGCATAAGACACTATGAGATAGGTGGGAGAGAGTATAATTATGATGATGAACCTCGTGCACACTTATGATGATGTGATTATGTTAGTTCCTTGAGCATGAAACTTTATGTGCCAAATTTGATATGGTGATATGATGAAATGTTGTGTTTGAGATGCATAATGTTTCGAAAATATGAATGAAATTGAGAAATATGCTCATGTGAACTAGAAAGTTATTGCAATGAGAAAGTTCCATGAAAATGATGCATGTGACTGAAATTATGTGGCATGACTCAAATTTGAGGAAATTCGGAGAGTAGCTGTTATGCCGCCGAATTTCCATCAAATTTAAGGGATATAAGAAAGTTTTTGAGAAAAATGATGTTTAAATATGCCGAGACGTACTTCTCCTTCTGAGGAGGAAGGTAAGGGCATAGACATTAGCCTGCCAAAGCGGACAAGTCGCTGGTCTTAACCAAGTCGATGCGTTTCGAAGAAGGAAAAGTATATGATGTTTTAAGTGACACACCGAGACGTACTTCTCCTTCTGAGGAGAAGGTAAAACCGTGAGGGCATAGACATTAGCCTGCCAAAGCGGACAAAGTCGCTGGTCTTAACCAGTCGATGCGTTTCGAAGAAGGAAAAAGTCCCATGATGGGTGATCCCTAGGCCCCCTACCCGTACTCTGGGAGTCGGGATTATGATGATTATGATGAATATGATTATGTTTATGATTCGCTTATCAAGAGGATAAGTAAGAACTAGTGACGACTAGTTAAGGTATGAGCTCATAGCCTAGTTTAAGGGTGCGGTTACTATTATGATTGGTGTCACAAGTATGAGAAAAGGAAAGATGTTCAAGAGAAAGTTACATGCCACTTATATGTTGTTTGTTATTTGTTTGATTTACCTAAAGTATTGTCATGCATCCATGAACTATTATGTTGCATACATGCATTAAGAATCATTATAAAAGACATGGACCTTGGATAAATACCTTTGCGAAAACCTCATAATGAACTTATGCATGCTTAACCTTTTCATAATAAACCCAAGGTTCCTGGGACGTAAACGATGACACTAGGATAGAGGATTTTCCTCCTGAGATTCTTTAGCAAGAATTCTCACCCATTTCTTTGTTTCTTTCCGTTACGTCTTCAGACATTGATGGCGTCGTTCGTGATTTTCATTGACCCGCCTACATGGGAGGTGCACTATGACCCCTAGCATCAGTCCTACCACTTCAAGAGTCATTGCGAGGTGCGCATTTTTGCATACGTGGGACGCCCGTTGCCTTTCCAGTCTTCCAGCTTCCAATTCACTCCGACCTCCCCCTTTGGCGACGACATGATTTTTGAGAGGACGCGGCCGTGACTAGAAGCCCGCCGACCCTCGTCCTCAGCTATGCATCATCCGAGATTCGTATCCTTCATACACCGCTGCGGAGAGACCTATCCGAGGACTCACCGGCCGATCCGTATCGGAGGATTCCGCCCCTGGTGCCTTTGGCCCCAGAGGGTAGCGAGGACAGTCTCCAGCCGAGGCCTGTGAGGGCGTGATGTAGCCCGAGAGACGTCCTCGCCGAGGTGGTCACGTGGTCCGCGATCGCATGCCCATGTCTCCTCTTCGATGGGCCACATCTGAGGAGCTTCTCAGGCTACATATCTCCGTCCGAGGATTTGCATCGTCCGTAGGTGTTGGAGGAGAGTCTTAGCTTGGGAGTATCTTTTGGGGTTGTTCCATGTATTTATCTTCATGTTTCTTATTTTATGTTATTGTCCTAAACTCTGCCCACTAGTATGGGTAAGACTTTATATTTCTCTTATATTTCTGTTGTGATGTACTAAACTATGTTATCTAATGTGATGAGGAATGATGTTTATGATGGATGTGTTCTTTAATGCTTATGTTCTGTATGTTTTATTCATTCTTCCGCTTCACGTTGTATATATGATACGCGCAAAGGCTCGCACTTTGTTCTATATGAATCTTTTCAAAAAAAAAAATTTACCTGTATTTTCCGCTAAGTATTTTGTAAAAGAATTTAAAGAGAAGTAATAACTAATAATTAATCTTGATACGTCCTAGGCGTATTGGGGTTAAATATTAGGGTGTTACAAACATGTTTTATCTCATATAAAGAGATGAGAACTAAATGGAAGTGATAATTATATTATGAAATGAGCATATAAATGCCTAACGGGTTAAATGAAATTCAATAAGTATAAGAAACCAAGGCATGGGTCTTTAGAAAGAAGCATGGACTTCAGAAAGTAGTCTCAAATTGAAGATATCTATCCATCCCTAAAGCCGACGTGTTTTACCATCTTCAATCATCATGATTGTAATCAGTTTATCATCAACAAGGTTAGATTAATGACTTAAAGACCAAAGACATATTAAGGAATTGATACCGCACCTCAAAAAGTGTACTTCATAGTAAGATGCTATACTCATTTGAAAAGGGAGGGAAAATTTGAAATTCAAATTTGAAATCAAATATAGCAAGCTGGCATGTCATCTCTTCTGCCAACTGGTCAACCACTTCAGTTTCTAGAAGGAAGTGTTCAAACCACGTTAAGAAAGTGAAAAATAGTTTACGGAGGTAGTCTTAGAAACCTATCTCTAGAATGGGTTCTACAATAGATCTAAAAAGATAAGCTATACTTCTAACGCTTTAAATACACAAATAGATGATCAACATGTGTCACTTGGAGAGCTGAAAGGTAACATCACAAGGGCAGATCATTTATAAATAAGATCCTGAGCCTCCAAATGTAGAAGAGGTGAACATTACACAGTGCTGAAACACTGCAAGTTTTTCTCCTCATCTTTCTGTGAAGTTCATTACTTCTTGTAATCAGTTTCCTTTTCTGTAAAATCTTCTTTCTACATCCTTAAAGATCTTACATTCTTCCTAGGAAGAATTATAGAAAAAAGTCATTCGACTTTCTCCAAAACCCTTTTATTGTATATTTTCAAGAAACTTGATTGTAGGTTAGTTTGAGTGGCAACACCAAACACAAACTTTTATATCCTCGATCCAATGATCGGTGTGATATAGCTTGGAGAGACTATGGTGAAACTACTTGCAACGCGATAGTAAGGTGTTCTTGCTATTCACAATTTAGCTTGGAGAGGCTAATACAAGACTACTCGGGTTTAGCTTGAAAAGCCTGGTGAATAACTACTTGGTTTGTGAGGGAGTGTACTTGCGTTCACTGGTTCAACTTGGAGAAGCTGGTGAATAACTACTTGGTGTGTGACAGGTAAGGGTTGTCTCCTGGTTCCTGGTAAGAGTTTGGAAAGGCTACTACAAAGACTATCCTATTTCTTTCTCCGGTTTAGAAAGTTTTAGTGAAACTCAACTATTGTTAGGAATTGGATGTGGGTAGGATTGGCAGAACCAATATAAAAATCTCTATGAGTATCTCTCCCTTAACTCCTTTATATTATTGCATTACTTTTATTATTCTATATTTTTCTTTTATACGCACTGTCATCATAGTTGCTATCATTTCAGAAAGTAACATTATGAAAATATCTAATGCTATTTCCTTTGCACTTCAAGCTCAAAGCTTGATAGTAATTTGATTAAGTTTTCAGAAGTGGTAAAGGAAAAAAAAGAAAAGCATGATTCAATCCCCCTTCTCATGTGCTTTTCTACCTCCAGAAAGAAGCCTTGGTTTGTTTGTCTTTCTAACAGAAGTCACAAGTTAAGTCCTTGTCAAATCTGATCTTTGTCAAGCCTTTAACAAGCTCTTTCTAGAAAGCTTAGAAATAAGTTTCATATGAGCATGTCCAACCTTCTTGTGCCACAACCACTTATCATCTGTGAAAGATGCTAGACATTTTACATCTTGATCTGAAAGATGATTCAAGAATAACACATAAGTGTTATCGTTCCTTTTATTGGATAAAATGACTTATCTTGAGGTGGGATTTAATATCTTGCATGCATGAGCATTAAAAAAAAATATTAAAGCCTTGGTCACAGAAACTGATACTCAACAAGTTGTGAGCTAGACCATCAACAAGCAGCACATCAGAAATTTGGTGGGAATTATCCTTACCAATATTTCGTATGCCTATGACCTTAGCCTTACCTCCATCAAACTTGACTGATCCAAAATTTTTGGGCTTCATGATTCTAAACCAACTTCTTGAGTCACACACATTTTGGAGCTCACTGTCCATATACTATTTATTATCTGCTTCAACGTGCATTCTCAGATACACATGCAACAAACATAGTTTTTGATTGAGGTACCCATACCTTTTGGGTGCTTTTAGGTTAGTCTTTAGAAGAAGAGGTTTTCCAATCTTTTTGATAGGTTTCTCCCTTATGAAACACTTGTTAGATGGGTGTCCCTTCTTATGACAGGAAGTACAATAACCTCTATTCTTTACTTTCTTTATTTGAATTGTATTTCCTTTCTCAACAATTTCCTTCTCATATGCTAACCTGATCTTTTGAAAATATGGCCTCTAACCTCCAAGCAGTAGTTGAAGATTTTTTGAACCATTCAGCATTTTTTCAAGATCAAATTTTAGAAGATTTGAAGTTCTTTCTAATTCAGAAATAATTTTCTGAGTTTTCTCATCTTTTTCATAGACTTCAGCTTCTAAGGCATTGAGCTTAACATTTGAAACTTTATTTTCTCATTTTAACTCTTCCTTCTCAAGCCTTAAATGCTCAACTTTGACTTGGCCATTTGAAGTTCTAAAGCAACCTTTTGATGTTTCTTCTTTAGATTGATATAATGAGAGAAGAGAGTTAAGAATCTATAAGCAACTCTTCATAAAGAACTACAAGCTCATCATAGGAAAGATCAGAGTTGTTTAACTCATGTTCACTTTTTGAATAACGGCCATGAAGCATATATTTGCAATATCTTCTAGCTCATCTTGGCTTTCCAATCTTTCCCTTTCTCCTTCAGAGTAACTCCAGGTAGCTAGCATTCCTTTCTTCTTGGAATGTATATTTTTTAGTGGACCATTAAGCTTGGGACACTCGGTTTAAGGTTCCCTTCTCACCACAATTGTAGCAAGTGATGCTTTCCAGTTTTCCGTTGCTCTGCTGTCCTTCTTGAAGATGATATCTCTTCTTCATTTTGTTTTTCCTTTCTAGGCCTTGGACATTTTCCTTACCAGCATGGAGAACTCATCTCCATCTTCTTCTTCTCTCATTATTAGATTCTTCATCATCATCGAAAGCTTCAGGAACTTCCACTGCCTTAGCTTTAATTTGTTTTTGATGAGACGATTTCAGGACATGAACTTGCTCTTTCTCATGGATTCATCATGTATTTCTGATAGAACTTCATGAGTTTTGAGAGACCCAATGAGTACATCCAGGCCAAGAGTTTGAAGGTCTTTGGCTTCTCTAATGGCTGTGACATTTGGCAGCCATTTAGCTAGAAAACTTCTTAAGATCTTTCCAATCATTTTCGAGTTAGAGTATCTTTTGCCAAGTCCCTTTAGCTAGTTTATGATATGCATAAACCTAGTAGTCATGTCATCAATACTTTCTTGTTCATGCATCTTGAACATTTCATATTGATGAACTAACATGCTGATATTTATTTCTTTGACTTGATTGGTTCCTTCATGCAGCATGTGTAGTCTATCCATATCTCCTTAGCCGTGCACAAGCAATGATTTTGTCATATTCAACTTTGCTTAGTGCACTGTGAGTAGATATTTAGCTTTAGAATTCAGCTGAACTCTATCTTTTTGTTGCTCTATCCATCTACTCCTGTAACTTCTTTTGAGGTTGACGGTGCAACATTAGTTCTCAAAACTTCTTCTATAGTAACATAGTCTTCTTCCTATGTAATCTCCCACAAGTCAAGGCTTGTGTACTTTACGAACAACTCCATATGATCTCTCCAGGATGCTAGTCCCCACTATCAAAGAATGAACTTGAAATTGAGTGTCCTTCTGCTATGTGGATATTCTGTGCCATTTTCCCTGAGATCTTTTGACCTCTAAGCCTTAGATTGCTCAACCCCTCGATGCCTGAGCTTTGATGCCACTTGTAGGCAGAAAGTGCATGACAAGGGGGTTGAATCATGCTTACCCTTTCTTTTTTTACTTTTTTCTAGAAAAAAAACTTAAATAGAATACTATCAAGTAATGTACTTGTAGTGTAGTGGAAATCGCATTAGTACTGTCAAAGAAGTCTTTCTTAACTAAGATATACAAAGATGTATGTGAGATCAGGTTTTCCAAAAAATACCAAATGTTAGTCATAAGCCAATAAAAGAAGAGATGAAGGAAAGGAAAAAACTACAGGATATTTATATTGGTTCAACCAAACTTGCTTACATCCAGTCCTTAACAACAGTTGTGTTCGACTATAAAACCTTTCTCAAAGAGAAAGTTGGATAGTCTCTACAGTAGCCTTCACAAGCTCTTACTTGTGACCAGGAGCAAACTCTATTGTCACAAACCAAGTAGTTATTCACCAGCCTTTCCAAGCTGAAACCTGAGTAGTCTTGTACTAGCCGCTCCAAGCTAACCTGAGTAGTCTTTGATCAGCTTCTCCAAGATAAATTATGTAGTCTTTTACTAGGCTTTCCAAGCTAAACCATGACCAGCAAGAACACCTTACCTGTCACATTTCAAGTAGTTTTGCCTTAGCTTTTCCAAGCTATTTCACACTGATCACTACTGAATTGAGGTTACAAGAGGTTTGTGTTTAGGTTTGCAACTCAAACTAACCTACACTTAAGTTTTTAAATATACAAAACAGACCTGGGACTAACTTGGATGACTTCTTCCTTGGAAGAACGTGTTATCTATTAAGAATGTAAAAAAGATTTTACTAGCAATGAAACTGATTACAAGAAGTTATGAATTTCACAGAAAGATGAAGAGAAAATTTTGTAGTATATTAGCACTTGTGCAATGTCAAGAATTCTACTTTTGAAAGCTCAACATCTCTATTTATAGATAGTCTACCTTTATGATTGTTGCCCTTGATTTATTGTCCAAGTGACACATGTTGATCATCTATTTGTGTGTTGTAAAAGTAGTCTAGAGGAGTAGCTCATCTTGTGCCAAAGTTATTGCAGAAGCCATTGTGAAATAATGGTTTATGAGACAACCTTTAGAAACTACCTTTTACTTTCTGAATGAGGTTTCTGAACACTTCCTTCTAGAAGCTAGAGTGGTTGACCAAGTTGCAGAAGAGATGACATGCTAGCTGTAACTGGGTTTGACTTCAAATTTGAATTTTAAATTTCCCTCCTTTTCCTGTAGCACCATTTCACTGAAACGTGAGCTTTCTAAACTGTGGCATCAATTCCTTGTAATGTCTTTGATCTTTCAGACTTCAATCAATACTTAAAGATTATATTATGATTGCGATCATGATGAAAGAAGGTTGTAGAACAAATGTTTCAGAGCTTGGATAGATATCTTTACTTCAAGTGTACTTTCTGAAGTCACGTTTACTTTTTGAAGATCGTACCTTGGTTTTGCATTCTTGATGATTTTCTTCTATCTATTAGACATTTATACGCTCTTTTCACAATATAATTTTCACTTCCATTTTGTTCTAATCTCTTTAAGTGAGATACAAACATGTTTGCACATGTAAAATGAAGTTATTATTGCTATAGAGTTGATGTTATGCTAATGCAAGAACCTGTTGCTATATCAAGAAACTCAAGGTAAACATTAGCCATTCTTCAAAATATTTTCCTTAAATTTGTTGAGTTATCATTCAAAACATATTGCAATAAAGCTTTCTGAAGGGTTATAGTGGCATTGTGGGGATAGTAGCAGTGGGTGGAGAAGCATGTGGAGCTTTAGTAGGTGAAATTATTTGAGCAAAATTAGTGGCAGGAGTTGGAGAAGGATCAAGAGTAGTTTTAGCAGAAACATGATAGAAAGGAGAAGAAGTAGTAGTGATAGGTGTATTAGGTAGAAGTTTAAGAGTAGGAGTAGCTTGAGCAAAAATAGAAATAGCTTGAGCAGTGGGAGCATCATTAGGAGAGGAGAGCTGTTTTGAAGCCTCATCTTTTTCCTCCATAGGAGTTATTCTTATGGAAGGTTGAGGTTAAGACACCATCAAGATAAGTGCAATCTCTAGTTCAACGCTTTTCCTAGTTCTTCCATTATGGGCTCTGAGATATCAATAACTTTTTCAGCTTGCATTGATTGCTCAATGGCCTTTTCTAGCGGTCCAAGTATGTCTGGAGTAGTTGTTGATTCTATGGTTGAACTTGGTCTCTGAGAGAGCTAGGCTTCTAGGAGGCGCCGTAGAAATAGGAAATGAGGTGTACCCAAATTATTGGGTCATTGGCCTTGTCGGTTGTTCTTCAATAACTATAAAGTGTTCAGGAACAAAAGATCATGTTCTTCTTCTTAAGCCTTGAATTCCTTTTGCCTTTTCCAATTTCTATGCTTCCTCCAATTTCCTTTTCTTTTGGAGAACTTTCTCTCTTTGAGAATTCTCTCAACTTCCTCCTCATCCTCCTCTTCAGAAAAATCTTTATCTTTAGCAGCAACCCAGCTTGCCGAGCTTCAAGCATGTCTTTTAAGATTAGAGGCTTTAGGCACTCCTTTTGGCAAGTTTCTATACCTTTGCTCTATATCTTGCCTTTGGATGGGAAGTTTTTCAAGCTTGCCTTTCGGGATCTCACTTTCTAAGGTTCCTCCTGAGTTTTGAAGGTTCTGAAGGCTTAGGGATAGCTTTCTTTTCCCTCTTTGTCCTATTTCTTCTTGCTTCTAGTTAGTTCTATGAGGAAATTCCTCAAACTCAGTCCTCTCATATTCGTGTTTTGCTTCTTAGAATCCTCTAAGCTGCTTTTAAGGAGGATGATCTTTCTCTTCTTTTTCCCTTTCTCTTCCTTCTTCTTCTTGGCCTCTACTTAGGCTTTTCAGCTTTTACATCCCTGATTTGAGAGCTTTGTCTTTTGGAACTAGTTTTTACCACAAATTTTTTGCTTTTCATGGTTTTGAAGGAAACCATGGTGTATTTTGTGCTAGTCATAGACTTTGAACCATTCTTCAAGTGAAGGGTATCCAATGTGCTAGAAAACTTGTCTCAAGCAACATCCATATAGGGTTCCAATTTCTCCTCTTTTCTATTGTGATTGATCCAAGCATAAAATCCATTATCAATCTTAGCAGATTGAGCTTTGTCTTTGCCATAAGGTAGAATAGCATGCAATCTATCCCTAGTAGCTCATCATGCTTCCTGAATTGGGTAGAATGGTAAACTGAAAAATAGTAAATATCTTTCTTACCCTGGAACTCAACAATCCAGTGGTGATCTCACTTGGCCTATATCTAGGGAATTTGTTAGACACTTGGAGACTTCTTCAACACTCATTCCAAAAGATCTAAACTAGTTATTCTGAGCCAAACATATTACTCCAACAACAGGAGCCCTAACCACTATAGACAATTCAAATAATCCTACTTCCATTTATGTGTCACAGATGGTGGTCTTGAGGGTGGTGTATGTCCTTGCCTCTAAATAAGAGTAGAAGGTAGTGACCATACCTGGGAACACCTTGTCAAAAATGTCTAGGAACTTCTCCTATCCTTGAAAGGTGAAGACTTCCTTTACGATGGGTACTTGATTCATCAAGTGGTTGCTAAATCTTTTTCCTAGAGCAACCTTCTTTGGGGAAAAGTTGTCCACATAATATTCCTACATCAGGGTTCATTGTACATGTGGAATGGATCCTTTTTGGCAATGCTTCTGTCAAGTTGCTTTCCTTCTACCATTGTAGGTTAGGTTTGAAAGGATTGAAGGGAAGAGATTGAGGGTTAGATGAGTTTGAGAGGGGTTGTAGGAGAAGGTTTGTAGAAGAGAAGATGAAATGGTTTTAGGTTTAGGGAAAAGTGTTTAAGATTGAAGATAAAGGGCTTATAAGTGACTTGTGATGTGAGGGAAGTTATTAATGAGATGTGACTTAAAGTCTGAAGTTGAGGCGACATGGGAGAGAGAAACTCAAAGAGATGGGAATTATCCGCTCTTTTAATGTCTTAGGAAGTGTAAGTGGTTTCTAAACCATAGGACCACTTTTTGAATCTTCATCATTTCTGAGCTAACAATAAACAGTATCTTGTGTCTTCATAATTATAGTGTTTCCTTATTTATGAATGATCTTCCACATTTTGAGCTCATGTTACTTTCTGACCCATTTTTTGAATTTATGGCCTTCTTTTGGGCTTGAATACTAACCTTTTGAGCTTGTCTTGATATCTTTGTTTGGGGCCTCAATTTAGAGTCTTGATAGGAAGACTCTAAAGATGTTTATGCATGAATGATATGTAGATTTAAAACCTTTTAAGATTCAAAAGCCTTTTCAAATAGCAAAAATGATCTTCAACTAAAGGTTTAGTGAATATATCAGACACTTGGTCTTCAGGATTCACAAACATTAGCTCAATATCTCCTTTCTGAACATGATCTCTAATAAAATGATGTTTAACATCAATGTGCTTGGATTTAGAGTGCTGAATAGGATTTTTTGCAAGATTAATAGCACTAGTATTATCACAAAAGATAGGGATTTTGGAATATCTCAAGTGATAATCTTCTAGTTGATTTCTTATCCACAACATCTGGGTACAATAGTTTGCAGCGCTACATATTCAGCTTTAGCGTCGAGAGCAATGCTTTTGTTTCTTGCATGACCAAGTGATTAGGTCTTTTCCAAAGAAATAGCAACATCCATTGGTGCTTTTTTGTCCACTCTGTCTCCAACAAAGTCAACATCACACTTACAATTTCATAAGATGTACCTTTCTCATACCATAAGCCAAGATTAGCAGAACCAGATAAATATCTCAAGATTTTTTTACAGTATTTAAGTGTGACTGTTTTAGGTTAGATTGAAATCTAGCACGAATTTTACACTTAGTTGAATGTTTGGTCTATTTGCTATAAGGTGTAACATCCCCTATTACTTTGTGGATTTGTCTCCCCATAAACCAACACAAGTCTTTTTAGTGTGCTTTGTCCTCACTCACACGTTTCCTTGGAAAACTTCCCAGGAGGTCACCCATCCCAAAATTACTCTAAGTCAAGCACGCTTAACCATGGAGTTCTTTCGTGATAGGTTACCAAGAAAATGCATCTTTGTTAGCATAGGTAGTACCAATCAATTCATATAAGCCATCCTTAACTTATAGTCCTATACCTATACAGCCTTAGGATCCCTTTCATTCATGTATGTAATCGGTTTATAGATGTACCTCCGCTTAGAGGCCTTGCCAGGAGCCGCTCCTTGTCCGTGCCTTATTGCACCTACGATCACTCCTACCCTCGTCACTGGGCATTACATAAGGTACAAAAGTAAACCAATCATTCCTTTATAATTACTTTCTCATACCTTTTTCCATTCTCCATCGATAACTTGATATGGATGCAAAGGTGCTCATAGGTTTGGCTTGATCAATATTAAACCTTTTTAAAAGCTATTTTTGTATATTTTTCTTGATGGATTAAGGTTCCTTTTTTTTACTATTTTATTTGAAGTCCAAGAAAAAACTTGAGTTCACCCATCATGCTTATCTCAAATTCATTTTGCATTAATTTTGAAAACTTTTTCACAAACAGAACGATCAATGGCACTACATCTAATGTCATCAACATATATTTCGACTATCAGAAAGTGATTATTTTGTCATAGAGTAAATAGAGTTGTGTCAACTTTACCCCTCTTGAATCCATTCTTAAGTAAGAAGGTACACAACCTTTCATACCAAGCTTTAGGAGCCGTTTTAGACCATAGAGTGCCTTAGTTAGCTTGAAGACATAATTGGGAAGGTTTTCAATTTCAAAACCTAGATGCTGCTTCATATAAAGTTCCTTATAGAGGAATCTATTTAAGAATGCTGACTTTACATCCATTTGGTATAGAGTAAATCCCTTGAAAGTAGCAAAACAAGTAGCATTCTTATGGCTTCAAGCCTAGCTACTGGTGCAAAGGTTTCAATATATAATCAATTCCTTCTTGTTGATTATAACCTTGTACAACCAATGTTGCTTTGTTTCTGATCACCTTTCCAGATTTTTTTGAATGCCCACTTGGTTTCAATGATGGTTTTTCCTTTAGGCTTTTCTAACGAGTGTCCAAACTTTGCTCTTTTCAGACTAATCTAATTCATCTTGCATAGCTTGCACCTAACTTTGAACACTCAAAGTATCTTCAATACATTCTGGCTCAATGGTGAAGATGAAAGCATAGCTAGATTCATTTCTTAGAGAAGATATGGTTCTAACGCCTTTAGAAATGTCTCCAAGAACTTAATTCTGAGAAATTATTCTTAAATCAAAAACTCCTATGTAGTTTCTGTAACCTTGTTATTCTTCAATTTCTTTAATCTAGGATTCTTCTTCATGCTCAGAAATGTCACTTTTTGAGGGCTTTGGAGTTTTGAGTAAACTTTCTTAGTTGACTATGTTTTGGAGCTTACTTGATGAAGATTATGCTTTCTTTTGCTTGCTTTCTGAGGATTCCTTAAGGTTCAACTGAAGGTTTTTTTCTAGTTCTTCTAGATCATTAGCAAAGTCCTTCTTGCATTCCTTAAACTTGATATGGATAGTCTTTTCAACATATAATATCCTTTTGTTGTAAACACTATACGCTTTAGAGAGTGAAGAATCTCCTAGGAAAATTCCATCATAAAAAAGAGGATCAAACTTTGTAAGCTTGTTCTTAGTGTTAAGTATGAAACAAGATGAACCAAAGATATGGAAATATGATATGTTGGATTTTCTACCTTTCGATAGCTCATAAGAGGTTTTCTTGAGGATTGGCCTAAGAAAGATTCTATTTTGAGTATAGCATGAGGTGTTAAGTCTTCCTAAAAACCTTTTGATAACCTACTTTCTAAAATCATGGTTCTAGCCATTTCTGCTTGCTTCTTTTTTTCTTTCAGCAATCCCATTTTGTTGGGGAGTTCCAAGAGCGGAGAACTCATGGGAAATGCCATGTTTTTTACAAAACTCTTGAAAAACATGATTTTCAAATTCTCCTTGATGATCTGATCTAATAGACATAATTTAAGAATCTTTTTCATTATAGACTTGTTTTGCAAAAGCCTTGAATCTTTTAGCCACCTCATCCTTAGAAGATAAGAAAATAACCCATGTAAATATAGAGATATCATCCATTATGACAAGGCAATATCTTTTTCCAGCAAGACTGGCAGTCTTGGTTAGTCCAAAAAGATCCATATGTAAAAGCTCAAATGGCTTAGTGGTTGAAACCACATTTTTGTTGTGGAAAGAAGCTTTGGTTTGCTTGCCTTTCTCATAGAAATCACAAGTGGAGTCCTTGTCATATTTGATCTTTAGTAGGCCTTTAGCAAGCTCTTTCTGATAATTTAGAAATTGGCTTTATATGAGCATGTTCAAGCTTTTTATGCCACAACCACTTATCATCCATAAAGGATGCAAGATATTTTGTATCTTGATCTAGAAGGTCATCCAAGAATAACACATAGGTCTTATAAAGTCTCTTGCCAAATAAAATGACTTGTCCAGATATGAGATTTATAATATTGCATACACTTTCCTTAAATAAAACATTGTAACCTCGGTCACAAAATTGACTTATGCTCAACATATTGTGAGTCAATCCATCAATAAGTAAAACATCATAAATTTGGTGAGAATAATCCTTACCAGCATTTCCTATACCTATGACCTTCGTTTTTCTTCCATAAGCAAATTTTACTGATCTAGAGTTCTTGTATTTCATGTTTCTGAGCCACTTTCTAGATTGAACATGTGTTTGGAGCAGCCACTATCCATGTACCAGTTGTTGTCTTTGTCAATGTGCATTCTTAGACATATCAACAAAAATAATTTTTCATTTAGGTACCCAGACTTTCTTTGGTTCTCTTGGGTTAGTTTTCTTTGGGGGAGGTTTACTAACCTGTTTACATACTTTCTTCTTATAAAATATTTGTCAGGTGGGTGTCCCTTTGTGGAGAAATTACATGATATTTTATTCTTTTGCTTCTTTGATGAGATTGCTTTACCTTTCTTATCCATTTCACTCTCATATCCCAATCCTGTTTTTTGAAAGTATGGCCTTTGACCACCAAGCATTAGCTTAATATTCTTTAAGCTATTAACCATCTTTTCAAGGTCAGATTGAGAAGCTTTGAAGTTTTTTCAAGTTTCAGAAATAACTTTATGAGCTTTCTGACCTTTGTCAATGACTTAAACTTCTAAGGCGTAAAGTTTTACATTCAAAAACTTGTTTTCTCCTTTAATTCTTTTTTCTAAGCCTTAGGTTCTCCAAATTTTTTTTTGCCTTTTCAAGTTCCAAAACCATTTTCTAATGGTTCTTTTTGTGATTGAGATAGTGAGAGGATAGGGTTTGAGAATTTTCAAGGTTCCTCATACAAAGCTAATAATTCATTATAAGGAGGATTAGGTTCAAAAGCATTATTTACCTCGTTTCACTCTCTAAATCATAGTCAATTATGAAGCACAAGTTTGCACCATCTTCCAGTTCACACCTAACTTTCTGATCCTTCTTTTTCTTCTTCTGAGTCGGTCCAGTGCCAATGTCCCCCTTTTCTTGGATGGAAACTTCTATTGTGGACCTTTGAGCTTAGGACAGTCCATTTTGTAATGTCCCTTATCTCCACAATTATAATAGTTCACTTTTTCCATATTTCCTTTTTTTTTCTGTCCTTTCTAAGGGTGAAATCCCCCTTATCTTGATTTTTCCCTTCCAGCCTTTGGACATTTTTCTTACTAGTATGGAGATTTCATCTTCATCTTCTTTTGAATTTTCCTCTTCATTTAAGGTTTCAGCAACTTTCATTGCTATACCTTTGGTCAGCTTCTTGTGTGAGGTCTTCGAGGCCATGGACTTGTTTCCTTTCATGGATTCACCATGAACTTTAAATAGCACAGCTTCATGGGTTTTGAAAGACCCAATAAGAGCATCTAGGCCGAGGGTTTGAAGATCTTTAACCTCAGGAATGACTGTGACCTTGGGAAGTCATTTTGCAAGGAGGTTTCTCAAGATTTTTTTGACCATTTCAGAGTTAGAGCATCTTTTGCCCAACCCCTTGAGTTAGTTTACAATATGCATGAACCTCATGGTCATGTCTTCAATACTTTCTTGCTCATTCATTTTGAACATTTCATATTGATGGACTAACATGTTGATCTTAGTTTCTTTGACTTGATCTATTCTTTCATGTAGCATGTGTAGTCTATCCTAAATCTCCTTCACCATGTCACAAGCAATGATTTTATCATATTCAGCCTTGCTTAGTGCACATGTGAGTAGATATTTATCTTTAGAATTCAGTTAAACTCTTAGTTTATGTTGCTCTGTCCACCTGCTCTTGGGAACTTCTCTAGAGGTAGAAGGTGTATCTCCAGTTCCTGAAACTTCTTCCATTGGAACATAGTCTCATTCTAGGATGATCTCCCACAAGTCAAGACATGTGTATTTGATGAACAACTTCCTTTGTCTCTCCAATATGCATAGTCTCTCCATCAAAGAATGGTGGACTGTTTATGGAGTATCCTTTTGTAATGTGAATATTCTGTGCCATTTTTCCTCAGGATCTTTAACCTTGGTAGTCGTTAGAATGCCAAACCCCTTAGAGGCCTGAGCTTGATACCAATTGTAGGTTGAAAAGTGTATAAAAAGCAAGGGTTGAATTATGCTTTCACTTTTCTTGCCTTCTTGCTTTGAAAACTTTGAAATATCAAGTATAAACTTGAAGTTTAGTGGAAATATAGTCAGCAAGTATCTAGAAAGTGACTTTCTAAACTAAAAAATTAATAAGAAATTGATTAAAATTGTTTTCTCAAAAAAACCTTAATAGTAAGCACAAAGTAGACAATAAAAGACATTCAAGGAAATAAGTGATACTACAAAGAATTTTGTAAGTTTAGCTAACTTTTCTATATCTAGTTCTCAAAATCCAATTGAGTTCCATTAATCAATCCTTTCTTAACCTTGAGAAAGTTAGATAGTCTTTCTATATAGCCTTCTCAAGCTATTCATTTAGGAGCATACTCTACGTCACTCTAAGTAGTCTTTGACTAGCCTCTCTAAGCTAGGCTCACGATGATCACTATCATCAGGGTACAAAGATATTTGTGGTTTGGTTCACTCTCACTAGCAAACACTCAAGTATTCTGAGAATTAAATAGTGTCTGAACTAAAAACTTGAATGACTTCTTTCTAATGATTCTTACTAGGAAGAAAGTGTTATCTAAGGAGAACTTAGAAAAAAGATTTTATAGAAGAAGAAATTGATTATAAGCAGTAATATCTTTCCAGAAGATGAAGGAGAGTTTTTCATTCTTAGAGATTCAGGATAGAGTCTTGACACAAATTCTTGAGTTGTAAGCACATGATCTCCTTTTATACTTGATTTCTCATTTATGACTGTTGCCTTTATCAGTTTAGTAACATGTGTTGATCTTCTTTTTGTGTCTTAGAAATGCAGGATAAGAGTAACTCTGTGTTAGCCACTTTAGGTTGCAGAGATTGTCAAATAGAGGTTCTAAGTTGATCTTCAGAAACTAACTTTTGCTTTCTGAACAAGGTTTTAGAACCTTTTCTTCTAGAAGATAGGATGATTGACCAAGTTAAAAAGTAAGATGTCACTGTTATCCTTTTTGGGTTTGACTTAAATTTGAAATTTGAATTTTCCTCATATTCGATAAAGTGCACATCGTTGAAGAGCAAACTTGCTTTTTGAATCACTATCAATTTCTAAACATTCCTTTGATCTTCAAAGCTTCAGTCTAGATAATGTTGGTCATTATGTTATCATGATTGAAAACTATAACCAGAACTTGCTTCAGAGGATGATGGAAATTGTAACACATTCCTAAGTACAACATCATCCTTAAGCCATGACGTTAGACACAAAGTTGTTACTTATAAATTAGTAGACTTTTCTTAAATATCTATAGCAGAGTTGATCTAATCATGCAATAACTAATTAAAAAATTCTATTAAAATATATAACAAAGAAATTAGTATTTATTCAATATAAGTCAAATACAAGAGGAAGCTTTTCTATGAATATTACTATACATCTATCTTTATACACACTACCAAGTAAAACTTGATCAGGGACTTCAAGTATAGAGCTTCCATAGTAGCCGCCTCATTGTTCTCTTGAGCAATTGGAGACAATACAAAACATAGGAGTGAGAATTATGAAATTCTCAGGCATCCCCAAAAATACATAATAATATGCATGTTATCATTATCGTCCAGCCATTTCGATTTATTAAGAAAATGTGATCATACAACACATATTAAAGGTTTATTTTAAAATTAAAAAATCATCCTTCTAAAGTAGGTTCCCTTTAGTATCCAATCACTTAAACATATGTTATAATACTCAACATCATAGTAATTCATTCTAGTCAAATAATTTAATGATATGTATATGATAAATGCAATGATCTTTAGTGAATTTATTTTTACGTGTCCTTGATATGTGAGGGTCTCATATACATTATTCTAATCTTTGTGTGCCCTTGGTACATCAAAGAAGATCTCATATCTTTCTTATCTTTTCATGCCCTTGACATGAAAGGGATCTCATCTTTCTATGCCGTAACATACCTAAGGGGATCTCATATCTTTCTTCTCATATAGGACCATTTGTCATGGGCACTCAAATTTACATTTATGTAGCATCATCGTTAAATTCACATAGCATACATGACATCAAGTCATAATTATTTCATCATCATTTCAGCTAGTTTAGCATGTTGTCCAGAATTTCAGTTCTAAAAAAATTTATGGATCAGCTACTAAACCTCATCAAAACAGGTCAAAATAAGTTTTCAGAGTTAGTTCAACATGTCTATGAGACCCTATAAAAATTTCACCTCAAAATAATGTCTCTAGCTATATTAACAAAATTATACAAATTCGGAGGTCATAATATACTTATTTCCAGCCAACATCAGAATTGCCAATTTTATTACCCTATTAAATGAACATATAAAATCCTACAAAAATTCAGAGTTGGACTTCAAGATGTCTTCAATACTCTATAAATATTTCAAGTCAAAATTCGATCATTTGACATAGTAACAAAATTAGACAAATTCATACTAGAATAACTGTCAGGCAGAAACCTTGAAAGCTCGATTCTTCAATTTTCAAAATACTAAAAGTGCTAAAATGACTCAAGAAAAATATTGGAGATACTTTCATATGTTATGTTCATCCTATAAAATTTTAGCTTAGTAAGAAAAATCATGTATTTTAAGCTTTACTGAAATATGAGTTTTAGCTGTTAGCTTTATAACCCTTAGAAAGTGTTAACGCAAAATGTTTTGAGTGATAACATAACCAATTAAGAAAATATTTTGAAGAACGACTGATGTTTCACTTGAGTTTCTTGGTGAAGCATCCAGGTTTTTCTTGTTAGCACAACACGTTTCCTAAAGCGTAAATAATTTCACTTTACATGTGCAAACATGATTTATCTCCTTTAAAGAGATAGGAATTCAATGCAAGTGAAATTTATATTGTAGAATGGATGTATACATGCTTAACAGTTTGAAGAAAATCATCATATACAATAAACCAAAGCACGAACTTCAGAAAGTAGTACACGACCTCAAAAAGTACACTTAAAGTGAAGATTTCAATCCATCTCTGAAGCCAATGTGTTTTATAACCTTCAATCATTATTATCACAAACATTTCACCATCCATAAGCTCTAATTGAAGACTTGAAGATCCGAGAGATATTAGAAACTGATAGTGCACTTCAGAAAGTTCACCTTACAGTGAAACGGTGCACTTTCAGGAAAGAAGAGAAATTTGAAATTCAAATTTAAAAGTCAAATCTAGTTATAGACTAGAGTGTTATCTCTTTTCCAACTTAGTCAACCACTCCAGCTTCTAGAAGGAAAGGTTCAGAAATCTCATTCAGAAAGTAAAAACGTAATTTCTGAAGGTAACATCATAACCTCTATTTCACAATGACTTCTTAACGGCTTTCGCAGACAATGAGCTACTTCTCTAGACTACTTTTCCAAGACACAAACAGATGATCAACACATGTCACTTGGACACCTGATCAAGGGCAACGGTCATAAATGAAGACCATCTATAAATAGAGATGTTGTGCTTACAAAGAATAAACCTGGACGCTGCACAAGTGCTAAAACACTGTGAAATTTCTCTTTGTCTCTTGTAAAGTTCATTACATCTTGTAATCAGTTTCCTTGTCTATAATAATCTTCTTTCTACGTTCTTAGTAGATCATATGTTCTTCTTAGGAAGAATCATATGAAGAAGTCCTTCAAGTTTTTCCCAGGTCTGTTGTTGTAGGTCTTATGGAAAGTTGAGTGTAGGTTAGTTTGAATGACAAACCCAAATACAAACCTTTGTATCCTTGATCTAGTAGTGATCGGTGTGAAATAGCTTGGAAAGGCTAAGCAAAAGACTACGTCCAACGTGACAGAAGTGAACTGGTCAGGTTTTAGCTTGGAGAGGCTGGTCAAATACAACTCAGGTTCTGATAGTAGAGGTTAGGAATGGTCACCATTTAGCTTGGAGGCTGGACAATACTACTCAGATTGTGACAGGGTAGGGGTTAGCTGGTCATGCTTTAGCTTGGAGAGGCTAGATAAATACTACTTAGGTTGTGACAGGGGGTTAGCTCCTGGTCACTAGTCTAGCTTGGAGAAGCCTCAATAATCTAGTTTATGATAGTAGAGTTTGTTCCTGATTACAGGTAAGAGCTTAGGGAGGCTCCTATTGTAACACCCTAATATTTAACCCCAATACGCCTAGGACGTATCAAGACTAATAATTAGTTATTACTTCTCTTTAAATTCATTTACAAAATACTTAGCGGAAAATACACGTAAATTTTTTTTTTTTGAAATGATTCTTATAAAACAAAGTGCGAGCCTTTGAACGTAACATATATAACGTGAAGCGGAAGAATGAATAAAACATACAAAACGTAAGCATTAAAGAACACATCCATCATAAACATTATTCCTCATCACATTAGATAACATAGTTTAGTACATCACAACAGAAATATAACGATATAAAGTCTTACCCATACTAGTGGGCAGAGCTTGCAGTATAATAACATAAAATAAGAAACATGAAGACAAATACATGGAACAACCCCAAAAGATACTCCCAAGCTAAGACTCCCTCCCTCGAGCTATGGACGATGCTCCTACTCATCTCTCAGTGGCACATATCCAATGAACTGGGCAAGCTCCTCGGATGCGTGAAGGCGGAAGGATGGGCGAGCATGCCCGCCACGGTGAGGGCGCATCTCGGACGTCGTGCTAACCTCCGCCGTCACCGTCTCCTCGCTACCCATCCCAATATCCATGGGTACGGGCGGGACCCTCCGAGAAAGGATGAGAAGGAGGATCCTTTGATGGGTCGGTCTCGAACGTCTCGGGCGGGGCACATCCTGGGGTAACCTCGCACGCTCGAAGATGTCGAGCAGGCGCCTTCTCTCGTCAGGGTCACGTCCTCTAAAAATCAGGTCGTCGCCAAAGGGTGAAGTCGATTGAAGCGATAGCTAAAGACGGGGAAAGCAAAAGGACGTCCCACGTATGCAAAAATGCGTATGGCACAACGACCCTTGAAGTGGTAGGGCTGATGCTCGGATCGTAGTGCAGCTCCACACGGGTGCGTCAACAAAAATCACGAACGACGCCATCGATATCTGAAGACGTAACGGAAAGAGAGAGAGAGGGATGAGAATTCTTGCTAAAGAATCTCAGTAGGGAAATCCTCTATCCTAGTGTCATCGTTTACGTCCCAGGAACCTTGGGTTTATTATGAAAAGGTTAAGCATGCATAGGTTCATTATGAGGTTTTCACAAAGGTATTTATCCAAGGTCCATGTCTTTTATAATGATTCTTAATGCATGTATGCAACATAATAGTTCATGGATGCATGGTAGTACTTTAGGTAAATCAAACAATAACAAACAACATATAAGTGGCATGTAACTTTTCTCTTGAACATCTTTCCTTTTCTCATACTTGTGACACCATCCATAATAGTAACCGCACCCCTTAAACTAGGCTATGAGCTCATACCTTAACTAGTCGTCACTAGTTCTTACTTATCCTCTTGATAAGCGAATCATAAACATAATCATATTCATCATAATCATCATAATCCCGACTCCCAGAGTACGGGTAGGGGCCTAAGGATCACCCATCATGGGACTTTTTCCTTCTTCGAAACGCATCGACTGGTTAAGACCAACGACTTGTCCGCTTTGAGGCTAATGTCTATGCCCTCACGGTTTTACCTTCTCCTCACCGGAGGGAGAAGTACGTCTCGGTGTGTCACTTTAAACATCATATACTTTTCCTTCTTCGAAACGCATCGACTGGTTAAGACCAGGGACTTTGTCCGTTGGCAGGCTAATGCCTATGCCCTCACGGTTTACCTTCTCAGAAGGGAGAAGTACGTCTCGGCATATCAACTTTAAACATCATTTTTTCAAAAACTTTCTTATGTCCCTCAAATTTGACGGAAATTCGGCGCATAACAGCTACTCTCGAATTTCCTCAAATTTGAGTCATGCCACATAATTTCAGTCACATGCATCATTTTCATGGAACTTTCTCATTGCAATAACTTTCTAGTTCACATGAGCATATTTCTCAATTTCATTCATATTTCGAAACCTTATGCATCTCAAACACAACATTTTATCATATCACCAAATCAAATTAGGCACATAAAGTTTCATGCTCAAGGAACTAACATAATCACATCATCATAAGTGTGCACGAGGTTCATCATCATAATTATACTCTCTCGGCCACCTATCTCATAGTGTCTTATGCTTTGACCCTTACGAGCTTTAAACTTGTATTTGCATCATTATTACCCTCAAGGGGTTGACACTTAAACTTTTCTCTAAGATTTGAACTCACCAAAATTCCAATAAGCACTTATCATAAAAGGGCAGAAAATATCATATGCTTACGGGGCTCTAAAATCTCCATTCGTGACCCTTTTTAAGATCCGTCTTCGCCTAAGGCTCCATAATTAATTCCTAGACCAATTATGAGGGATTCCTAGGCATGTTCTCTAAGTTATAAACCACTTTAGATCTCTTATCATCATCTTAAACTTAGAAATCAACACCTAATTATTTATGAAGGGATCTGTATATGTCTTACTAATTATGAATCATTTATCCTTGAATTAATCATGCTAGAATAGATTTGCATTTCTTTGCATTAAGGTGTTCTAGAATTCTCATCTCTAATCCCTTTATAAGTTACTTATTCTTTTCTAACTTTTCTAAATCGATCCTTGCTTCACTCAACATAATTTTACACATTTAACACCTTAGAACAGCATTTATAGGTAGCCAAACATAGAACCGAAATCATGAACCCATAAAATCACATAATCTCTTGGGTTGAAATGCATATAAGTTACTAGTTTTCTCTTGGGATATTTTTGGAAACAAAAGGTGTTCTGGTAATCGATTACATGTTCCTAGTAATCGATTACCAGGAGCTCAATTCATTCTGGGTTTCAAACAACTGGGTAATCGATTACATGCAATGGTAATCGATTACTTAGGTTAATCTTAGGAAAAAAAAAAGAACATAGGGTAATCGATTACACTATAAGGTATTCAATTACAGGGTTTCCAGAGGTTCTGGGCATGAAGAAACCGTGGTAATCGATTACACTGCTTCTGGTAATCGATTACTAGAACCAAAAGTCCTTCAAAACCTTCTGGTAATCGATTACATGGATGGTAATCGATTACCAGAACCTAAAAATTGAGAAAACATGATTTTGACACATTCCAAACTATTTAAACATCTTGAGACCTCATAAAACCGTTTTCCAACATTTTCTTGAAATTATTCATGCATTTTACAAAATCAAACCATTATTGAATCATACCAAAACTCATCCATTTCTTTTTGACTGGAGTTTCCTTTTTAGGATACTTAGGGCAAGTCTTTGAGCTCTAGAGTATTTAGGTGATGACAAATCTTAAACATGTCATGCACTTTATTTTACTCTTCATTAGAAAGTAAAGTGAGAGCATAAAATAAATATGAGATGCAACTTCATTATTATCTTTAAGGATTAAGTGATGACTTGAAATATAAACATGAAATGCAAGCTTGGGAATTTAAATATGGTAATGCAAGTTCATTCATTTACTCTTGTGAAATTAGTGATAGCATCAAAATAAACATGAGATGCAAGACATAAATTTAAACATGAATGCAACTGTTTTTATCTTAACTAGAGCTCTTGCAAGACTTTTAGAGGAACATAAACCTCAACCCATTATGTATCATAAGGCAAGCTTTAGAGTTCTTAGCACCTAGACTTCAAGAGAAATCTTAAGGTTTGAACTCATCATCAAGCTTAAAGAAATGGACCCAAAGTTCATCACTTTGTCTAAACAAAACTACAAGGACTAAGTCATATTCTTTATTTTATTGCTCATGGGCTTCAATCTAGAGTAAAACTCTTAGAACGCCGACCAACTTTAAGGTTGGCAAGGGTAAGCTTAGAGCTCTTTGAAATCATAGGATTAACTTTCTTAACAAAACTTTTGTGATCTACTTGACATATTTTACAAACTTTGTTCAAATCCAGAAGAAAAACTGAAGTCCTTAAGGGAAAGAGGAAGAGGAAAACGAAACTTAAGCCAAGAAAAGAAAGGAAATCCAAGCATGTATGGTCCAAGACCAAGTTGTTTCAAGCTTTAGAGGTTTCTCACATGACAACAAGTCATTATCTTGAAACCTCATCATCAAGCTCATATTCTTTTTATAAAAAGGCCTCTTGGCGAAAAAGAAAGGGAAGGGGAAAAGAGTTTGAAACCAAGAGAAAAACTAGAACTTTCTTGAAGAACACAAACAAAATCATCAAAACTTAACCCCTACCTTAAGAAGTCTTGAAGAGAGGAAGGAAAGCTTGAGTTTTTGATGAAATGGAGGGAAAATCCTCTTGAAACTTGAAGGGAGAAATCAGCTAAAGTGAGGAAGTTTGAGAGGAAATGAGAGGATTTGCAAGAAGTGTGAACTTACCAAGTGAACCAAAGTGTGACAAGGTTCATCAAGGCTTGGTATTTATAGAAGATGGAGAGCTCATGGATGGCCTTTTGGGGGGAAAGTGGCCGGCCAAAATGAGGAGGGAGGAGAGAAGAAATATCTCTTTAATTGGTATGGTCTTAGGCATGGTGTTGGGCATGGGCAAGGTATGGGCAAAGCATGGCCTAAGGCATAGGCTTGGAGTGCATCAAAAATCAACATGTGGCACCATTTTTAGGGGGAATTTTCGGCGACCCTCATCAGCCAAGGGGAAGGGATTTTGTTCATGTAATTGTGGTTTAAGGATGTGTTTAAGTGTGTCTTTGATTAGGTTTTTGATTAGGAGTTTGTAAGCAAGTGTTTAGGTGAGAAAATGGTTAATTGAGGTGGTTCAAGACTTGATTAGGAGGGTAACCTTATTAGATTAGTAATTTAAAATAATTCTTTTGGTCAAATGAGGTATGGCTCAATTCCTTAATTTAAGGAATTGAGAGAGAAAACACTATTCAAGATTCCATGACTAGGAATCTTGAATTTAAAGAATGCAATTAGAGTTTATCTAAGCAATCTTAGGTTCTAATTAACCTTAATAAATCATTTTGACTCTAGATTAATTATCGAAATAAATTAATCTTCGATTAGAGCCTAATATTGCTTAGGTTTGCTTAATTGCGTCATTAGGTTTCCTGTACACTGTTTTAGGGGCAAAATGGTAATTTTGCACTAAACTGCCAGGACCTTTCGGCTCAACTAAACATCAAACATTGCTCATAAACATCATTCTAAACTTCCTGGAAAGTTCGGGCTCAAACGGCACCTTTTACCCGTGTAGACAGGGGTATTTTGGTCATTTTGAGCCGAAAGTTTAGAAAACGAGGTTCTCTCCTCGGATATCATCCATAACAGCATAATCCCCTTTAAACATTGAGTTGACCCATTGAGGGTTGGGCAACTGTCCTGAATTTCGGGTAAAAATGACCTCAGGGGCATTTCGGTCATTTGTACTCTAACAGGAAATGAGGCGTTACACTGTAAAGATTATCCTTTTTCTTTCTTAGGTTGAGAAAGGTTTTAGTGGAACTCAACAGTTGTTGAGAATTGGATGTAGACAAGTTGGCCAAACAAGTATAAAAACTTTTGTGTAGTGTCTCTCTCCTTTTAACTCCTTTATTTTACTACATTAATCTTTTCATTCTGTGTTATCTTTAAATCTCTTATATGCACTATTATTACACCTGTTGTTGTTCATAAAGTAGCTTTTGAAGTAACTAATGTCATTTCCATTGCACTTCAAGCTCATAACTTGATAGTATATTGCTTATGTTTTTTAGAAGCTAAGAAGTAAAGAAAAAGTGAAGAACGATTCAACCCACCTTCTCGTGCACTTTTGTACCACATGGTTTCACTTATGGCCATAGAACTCAATTCATTCATTTTCTCTTTTCATTAACATAGGAAAGACTTAGTTTATACCACATGGTATTTATAGTGGATCATGTCTAGGCATTACGTATGGGTCCCTAACTTGGCAACAATGGGAAATAGACTACTTATAAGGACTAAGCTCATTCCTATATGTGATCATTGGACTTTATTTTGTCCTCTCTTCAATCACACACAGATCTATTCCTAGCCGATACGTCTACCAACTCATAATATCTCTAGGGAAGTTCCTTTTTGCCTTCCCCATTCAATAAAAGTATTGTTTCTGTTTTGTCCATATGTCAGAACATGCACGATTAAAATCTATACATTCTCTTTTCTTATATAACTACCATCACATACTTTTTTTTTCTCAAATGCATGCATAAGCCACATTTAAGCATTCATTCACAATGTAATTTCAATCATGCCTCATAAATCAATCTCTCAAGTCACTAGCATGCATTCATATACATCATACTTGAACCAAAAATGCCATTATATTACGAATTCAAGTCTTGGGTTCATTTCCAGCACATTGATAGATTTTTATACTAAAGTAGCAAAATTTATTTGCACATCAAACAACTACTTTAGAGACTATAAAAATTATCCAAGACACTTTAATGTGTCCATAAGGTCCTGTAAAAATTTTAGAGCAAGAACATTCCCTAACTATGTTGAAAAAATTAGACAAATTCAGAGGTTAGAAACCCCTAATCTTAGACCAAAGCCAAAATTCCATAATTTTTAACCCTGGCAAAAAACTGAATCAATTAGGAATAAAAATCATGGTTGAACCTTAAAGATGGTTCCAACATCCCGTGAAAATTTTAAGGAAAAATCAATCATTTGCTATAGTAGCAAAATTAGCAAAATTCACAGCTTCAACTAGCAATTCAAGTAGCATAGGCATAGTATCGGTTCATGATTTTTTTTTAAGTAGTAAAAGTCCAAAACAAAGCTCAAAAAAATTCGTGGAATTAGCTTAGGATGTTAGGTTTTAACATATAATTTTTCTAGCTCATAACAATACCCATAACTACATTAGAAAATTCATAACTTTTCCCTACCCTGACAAAACTAGAATTCAGCAACCCCATCAAAATCTCTTTTGATAAAAATGATTTTTCCACAACACCAAACCACTCCACCAAAGTAAATACATCTATATGTATGTGTAATCACATAATATAACCAAAAAATTCAATTTTGAAACCATCAAAATCTGCAAGAAATAAAATTTTCACAAATAAGACAATAAAACCCTCCTGTGAAAACTTTAAAGTCTTTTAACTCCAATGGAGGCTTCAAATTGTTTCACTTCACTTCAAGGCCACCAATAAAATCCTACTTTGAAAACTTTAAACCCCTCCTTAGGCAGTGAGGTAATGAAGTATCAAGGTGAGGATTGATGTGGAATTGAAATTTTAATCAGTTAGATTTGTAGGTATTGATGTGTGGAACAAGTTTTGCAAAGAGATTTTGTGGTTTTATCAAGTTTAGGCTAAGGTTTTTTAAGCTTTAAGCTCAAACATGGGGTTTCTTGAGGAAGACAACCATGGAGGCTGCCTTGGCTTCTCTTGGCCAAAATTGTGGGGCTTGAAGTGATAAGGTTGGAATTTTATTCTTATCTTAGGTTGGATATATTAATTATGTAGTCAAAATGAGTATTTCTTTCTTTTTGAAAATAAATAATGAGGTGGATGACTAGGATTTGATTTCGTAGTCAAAGAATGAATCTTGGCCATCCACTTAGCTTAATATGAGTGGCTCACTTTAGCTTGTGAACAAGTAGCTTTTTCATGTTAAAATTAGAACCGAAATTCCACCGCACGGATGAGATATTGACTCTCGGGTAAAATATAATAAATGAAAGGTCAAGATTAAAACTTGCTTTTCATGTTTCAATCATTTCCATCCACTTGGCAAGATGTGATTGGTAGAAGTTACTTGGCCACCAAGTAACTTGTACGGTGTTAAAAACCACACATTGAAACTCTACCGAATGGGTACAACATCGTACCCGAGTAATCAAACATTACCTGAAATTATTTGCTAGGTATAAAATCCTCATTTCTAACTATTTCAAACCTTAACCCTCTCTTTTCTCAATCCTGGGCATTTCTTGGTCCGAATCTAGTGTTTAAGCTGTCCTAACGGGCTCAAGCCGCAAGGTCAATATTCATGTCGACCTGAAATTTTTTTAACTCGTCTATTGGGCCTTCCTCATCATTGCTACGTTTGTCAAACTTTTGAAATTATGACTAATAAAGCTCAAATTAATTTTTAAATAATTTTTCGGGTGTTACAAGGTCAATTTATGCTATTACTTTGCCTCCTGTTCTTGTTGAAGAACCACCTGTTCCTTATCCCTTACAGTTGAACCATCTTAACCTCAACCTCAACTTCAACCTACTCTATCTTCTGCTAAGGGTGATATTCCTTCATCAAGTCAACCTCAACCTTGTGTAGCCATGCTACTTTGAAGTACAGATATTCCTGAGAGACGTGCCTTATGAATAAGGCTGGATAGAATGAATGCCTAGTCGCAAAGACATGAAGCCTTGCCTGGAGATCCTTCGTGATGTAAGGCACAGGGCTGATGATGGTATTCTTGGTTTTCCAGCACACCTCTTTTGCGATGTCAAAAGGGGGAGAAGAAAGAGAAGAAAATCTTATGCCTGTGAAATTCGGGGGGACACTAAGGAGGAGCCAACTTAGTGATTTTTTTGCTTTAGCATTTTTTGTTGTTGTGTTTTTTTTTTTTTTTTTGCTCTGTTACATTGGTTTTATTTTTTAACTCCAACCTTTTTGGTTTATGCTCTGGTATATTTACAACAAAAAGTTCAAAACTTAAAAGTAGTTTCTAAAGGTAACATCAAACCTTTATTTCATAATGACTTCTTGAATAGCTCTCGCAGACAATGAGCTATTCTATATTGCTTTTCCAAGACATAAACGGATTATCAACATGTGTCACTTTGACAACTTCAAGGGCAACGATTATAAATAAAGACCATTTATAAATAGAGATGTTGTGCTTACAAAGAAGAAATCTAAACATACAAGTGCCTGAAATGCCTGTAAAAATTTCTCTTCATCTCTTGTAAAGTTCATTAGATCTTGTAATCAGTTTCCTTGTCTGTTAAAATTTTCTTTCTACATTCTTAGTAGATCATACGCTTTTCTTAGGAAGAACCATAAAAAGAAGTCATTTGAGTTTTCCCAGGTTGTTATTGTACATCTTCAGAAACTTGAGTGTATATTAGTTTGAGTGGCAAACCTAAACACAAACCTTTGTATCTCAATCCAGGTAGTGATCGATGTGAAATAGCTTGGAGAGGCAAGAAAAGACTACTTGCAACGTGATAGTAGAATTAAACTATTGGTCACGGTGTACCTTGGAGAGGCTGGTCAAATACTACTTAGGTTGTGATAGTAGGGGTTAGATATTGGTCACGATTTAACTTGAAGAGGCTGGACAAATACTACTCAAGTTATGACGTAGAGGTTAGATACTGGTCATTGGTTCAGCATGGAGAGGCTAGTCAAATACTACTTGGTTTGTGACAGGTAGCGTTTGCTCCTGGTTACGTAAAGCTTGGGAAGGCTGCTGTAAAGACTATCATTTTCTTTCTTGAGTGAGAAAGGTTTTAGTGGAACTCAATAATTGTTGAGAACTAAATGTAGGCTGGCTGAACCAATATAAAAACTTCTATGCAATATCTTTCTCTTTTTTAACTCCTTTATTTCTCATTACTCTTTTCATTCTGTGTTATCTTTAAATCTCTTATACACGCTGTTATTATATATGATGTTGTTCAAAAAGTAGCTTTATGAAGTAACTAACATTATTTCTACTACACTTTAAGTTCATAGCTTGATAGTATATTGCTTAAGTTTTCAGAAGCTAAGAATAAAAGAAAAAAGCGAAGCACGATTAACCCCTCTCGTGCGCTTTTATACCTACATCAGCAACCTGGTTCATAACTTACTTTGACACAGAGTTCTCTAACAACATGAAATCATTGCACCCAATTAAACACATCAATATCTATGTCCAAACATTCAATAAAACTAAAAATCTCAAGCTAAATCATTCAAATAAATTTCAAAATTAGTTTCAAGGAAAAGCGGTTAAAGAAAACCCTACTTGAATTTTTAAAGCTTCTTTCCAGAGCAACCTTTTCCAAGTGCTTTTCTTCATTCAAAACCCTTCCAAATATCCCTTAACCCTCTCTTTAGAATTGATGTATGATGGCTCAAAGTGGAAAAATAGTGATGGATTAAAATTCTAATCGGTTAGATTTGAAGATTATGAGGAGTAGAGTAAGTTTGGTGAAGAAAGCTTGTAATTTTAGTGACTTTGAGCTTAAGCCTTGAGACCATGGAACTAGGTTTTGGGGTGTGAAGCAAGAAGAACATGAAGGCTGAAAAGGATAATGGCTAGCCAAAATTTGGGGAAGAATTGATAAGGTTCCATGATTTTATATAATTTAGTTAACATGTGTATTCATTTAGTTTGCTACCATGAAAATAGATTTCTTAAAAGAAAAATTGTGCCCTTTTTGTATGAATCTTGTTGGCTCTTAATAAAGGTATTGGTGTGGCATATTTCTAAATCACACACTTCCTTAGGTGGCAATTTGTACTGCAAGTTTCATAAATATAAGAACTCTACATCGTAATTTAACTAAACAGGGAAAATGCAGTACCCGTAAAATAGATATTACTCGAAATTAAATACCAAGTCCAAAATTTTCATTTCTAACACTTCCTAACCTTAATCCTATATTTCTCAATCTTAGGCATCTTCAGATCCTAATTCTAGGGTTTTGGTGGTCCTGATGAGCTACGGCCTACATGGTCACTATTTACATTTTTCTTCTAAGTGTTCTTATCAAGACTAATTTTATCTAATTCATGAAATTCTTATTAATAAAGTTTAAATAAAATTTTTGAAATAAATTTCAGGGTGTTACAATACTATCCTCCTTAAAAAAATTTGCCTTCAAAATTCATATGATATTGGCTTAAAGCAATTAGTTCACACAAATCAAACAAATAATGCACACACAACCAATCAAAAGGTAAAAATGCTCCTACCTCGGTAGAATCTTTGGGCTACAATATCCCTTTAACTATTCTAGTGTTGTGGCCTCATAGTTAGTTTTGGATACTTCTTGGACATTCTCTGATTATATGTCCTAACTTTCCACAGCAATAGCATACATACTACTCAAGCAAGGTCTGCCCCATGGTTTTCCACATCTTGGGTAATCTTGTCTCATGGTTGACCTTCTTGTTGTTTATCCTTATACAGATTAGGTTGAAACTACTTCTTTTGGTCGGGGCATCCTCATATTCTTGATCTTCAGGTATCAATCTTTCTTAGAATCGTCCCTAGCAGATTTGGTAATTGTGAGCTTCCTATTGTGTTCTTCCACCAATCGACATTTCTCTACTAAGGCAGCATAGTCTTTAATCTCTTAAGCCCGACGCATTTGATGTCTCTAGCACCTCAAAAATTATTTAAAAATTAATTTGAACATTATTAGTGAGAATTTCAAAATCTCGCAGTTCTAGCAATGATGTGGACGGCCCAATTGATGTGCTAAAAAAAATTTCGAGTCGAGCATGAATAGTGACCTTGCAAGCTCTCTGCAGATGGGATAGCCAAAACCCTAGATTCGGGACCAAGAGATGTGGACTGAGAAAAGGTAAGGTTAAGGTTGGAAATAGTTAGAAATGAAGATTTTATACGTAAAATTAAATTTCAAACAATATCATTTACCAAGGTATAGTGTTTCACTCGTCCAATAAAATTTCGGTGTGTGATTTCTAACAGAAAGATAGTTAATCTTTATAAAAGGATAATGTCTATCCTTTAGGGCCAAGTGTAAGGATAAGATTTCATCTTGATTTACAAGATCAAATCCTGGCCATTCTGATAAAAGGCATTTATGCCACTTATTTTGCTACCAAACCTTAGCTTTTTGCATGAGTTTTACTAAATTATTAATGTAATTAATTAGGATTTTGATTTATTCCGCATTATGTAATTTTGGAAGAATTATTGGCTTTTACATTGATCTTGGAAAAATTTATAATTACACCCTATTGAGTTTGACTTGTCTTTTTTAGTATAATTTTGTGCACAAGAGCTTTTGATCAAGTGCAAAGTGTAAGAACAAGGCTGAAAGCTCTCTAGAAGAAGCTTAGAGCAAAAAGGAAAAAAAAAGCGTGGAAGCTCACATTTGGGTGAGCAAGCAGTGCTCAGAGTGACAATCATTAATTTTTTGGCCTCATCATTCTAGTGTGTACTACAACACTAATTTAGCGCTCAGCGCTTGTTCGATAGTGGACTTATAGCTCATTAATATGCTTTTAGGCCTCACTTTGGCCCATTTAAAGAGCAGTATATATGAGACTAAACAAGAATTTTATCCCAACTTTTGACTCACTTTCAGTTGCCACTTTTAGTTGTTATTATCCTTTCTCTATATCTCTCTTTTCTTTTTCTCTTATCTCTCTAAAGATTCCATTAGTGAAGGTGCTTTGTCTTGGAGATTGTGGCAAGGATTGTTGCTATTATTTTCAAGTTTCTTTTATCTTCGTTGTTGTAATCCTCTAGAGATGGAGGAATAGATTTCTTTACTAGTATAGGGATTTCCAGATGGATTGGGATGATGTTTGAAACCCCTTTTTGATATTAAATGCATTGGTTTTCTTTTATGTGCAGTTTCTATTCCTATAATTATTGTGGTGATTGCTATAATCTTTATTGGATAACTAATTGGCGATCGTCTTTTAGGGAAACCCTTTGGGCATAAATTGATAGATACATTGGTTTATATTTGAGAGAGAACATTAGAATTAACTTTCAAATTGGAGGTTAGGTTGTAGCAATTGGTTCATTCAATCAATATGATTTCTAAATAAATTGAGATATCGTTTATTAGTTATTTGCATTGGTCAAATTCTAGAGGTCGATCAATCAATAGTATAATTCCAGTAATTTATTACTAATAGCCACCAATAGGTTTAATATTTGGTCAATGATAATTAATTTCCAATTCTAGGAATACCTTGCACTAGTGCCTTCTTTTCTATTGCTATTATCCCGTTGCTATTATCTTTTAATTTTTATTACCATAATTTCATTCTTTGAAACCTCAAATTTTCCCAACTAAGCATTGAAGCCTCCTTGAGAGATGACCTAGGTTGTGCCTTATACTACATTTTTTGGTGCAACTTAGCATTGAAATAAATTTCTAATTTGAGGAGGTAGGCGAAGCCTCTGTTCAAATTTTGGTGTTGTTGCCAGGTAGGCATTAAAACTTAATTGTTTATTTTTCTATTTTATTTTATTTTTCTAATTTTTATTTTATTTTATTTTTATTTATTTATTTCTGTTTTCTTATTTTCTGCTAATTGTTTTATTCTACAAAAAAAATGAAAAAAAAATTCTAGTTCCCTTGTATGAGGCGTTTATTCGTTAGAAATTTGATACCTCTTGATTATGAAATTAAGAAAACTTTAAGAAAAATCAAATAGATAAAATGTAATAAGGGGAATATCTGAACATTCTTATCCTCTATTTAGTGTTTTAGGAAATATAGGTGACATGGGAGAGGAACACATCACTAAAAGAGCTCACTGCTCCTGATTTCACCCAGCAACCCTTGGCCATTACTTGCCCTAAACTTGACAATGATTTTGAGCTTAAAGGGTATATGGTTCATGCTTTGTCCAAGTTCCATGGGTTGTCTAGAAACCCACACCAGCATGTAAAAAAGCTACACATGGTGTGTTTTGGCATGAGACCCAATGGGGTGGAAGTGGATGATGTTAAGTTGAGAGCATTCCTCTTCTCCCTAAAATGCTGTAGAAAAGTGGTTCTTTAATTTGCCAGATGGGATTATAAATAGCTGGATGGGATGAGGAGGCCTTTCTTGGAAAGTTATTTTCCCTCTAGAGTGGCTTCTATTAGAAGAATCTCTGGAATTCACCAATCTAATGAAACTCTACATGAGTATTGGGAGCATTTTAAGCTCTTATGTGCAGCTAACCCAACCATCAGATTCTAGAGCAGCTCATCCTCTAATAATTGTATGAAGGTCTTGTACCTCCTCGATAGGTACATGATTGATGTTGCAAGTGGAGGGGCACTCCTGGACAAGACATTGGAAAAGGCCTATGCCCTAATTGAGAATATGGCTGCAAACTACTATAGGCATTCATGAAGTGAGCCATTAGAAAATCTATTGTTGACCCAGATTTTACAATAACTTTCTAGGCTTATGCAACAACTAATGGCTAGCTAGGCAGCAACTCATAGTTCCCAAGATCTGTGGCATAGGTACTTCACATGACCATTATATCCTAGATATGTGCTTAGTATTGCAAGATGACTCAACTACTAGGGTGGCAACTACAAACCTTTTAGAGCTAGCCAAGCCAGTTTCATTTGGGAACACTTATAATCTAAATTGGAAAAATCACCCCAATTGAAGTGGGGATATAATTCTCAGCCATAGGGCAAGCCTTCATCAGAAATACCTGGCACCTCATTAGAGGCAACCAGCCCTCCTAAACCTCTATCATCAGATCTATAGCTGAGATGATGAAGATGATGATGGAGCAAATGCAAGAAATGAGAAAGGAAAATGCTCAGCTAAGAAAGGAGATGAACTAGTTGAAGAATAATAAGAGCCAACAGGCCCAATTCCAAGTTACCTTCCAACCATGCCCAATCCAAGGGAAAATGTATCTCCAATCACCCTAAGGTCTGGAACCAAATTGCAGGAGGTAACAAGGCTGGTAGAGGAAGAAAGACAAGAGAAAACTAGGTAAGAATAGGTTTACTGTTGAGCAGCAGCACTCAACAAGTCCTAGGTGCCAGAGTAGATAAAGCACAAGAGAGGGATTTTGAAGAGTGCCACAGTGCTCAAATGGTGGCGGCTTGAACAGAAGCTATAAAAGTTCTAGAATTCACCCCCATTGCCATTCCAGAGGATGCAACCCAAGAAAGCTAGGTAGCAATTCAATAGACACTAGAAACATTTTGGAAAGTGCATATAAACATACCTCTATTAGATGCAATCAAGCAAATTCCCAAATATGCTAAATTCTTGAAAGATCTATGCACTAATAGAAGGAAGATCAAGGGGGTGAGGAAAGAAGGTGACCATGGGGGTAAATGCCTCCTTCATTATCAAGGGCAATTTACCACCTAAATGCAAGGATCCGGACACATTCACTGTCCCTTAAACTATTGGGAACCTACACATCACGAAGGCCCTAGCTGACCCTGGAAGCTGGCATTAATGTTATGTCTAAATCTCTTTACCAATCCCTATATTTAGAGAGCTAAGCCTCCAGGTTGCAAATTCAACTAGCCAACCATAGCATCACGAGACCAGAGGGAATATTGGAAGATGTTCTAGTATAATTAAATTATTTAATATTCCTGTTGAATTTTATGTGCTTGAGATGGAAAATGGCACTAATGCCAGCTAGCATACATTAATCTTGCATAGACCATTTTTGAAACTGCTAGAACCATGATTGATATTTATGCTGGCATATTATCCATGGAGTATGGAGACATGAAAGTCCAATTTAACTTATTCTGATGGTATGAAACATCCCCATGAGGAACACTCCATGTTTGGCATTGATGTCATTGATTTTTTAGTTGATGATGCTTGTGGTAATCTACTTTGTAAGGATCACGATCCCCTTCTCTACTTTTTCTTCTTCCATGGGATATGGTGCACCTATTGTTTTAGAATGTCCCAAGTTTCCAATAAGTACACCACCCAAGCAGTAGTAATCAGTTTGCCAGGTGCTCCAAGACCAACCTATGTTAGGAAAGATGCCTTGTAAAGGGCAAAGAATTTTGTTGCATGAGCCCTGGGCAATCCTGATGACTAGAAAGTCAAGAGTCGAGATGGAAGGGACCATTCTTGGTCACATTGAGTTGGAGAAACCCAGGACCAAGATTCGGTGTGACATTGATAGGCAGGCTAATGCGCCTCTATGAAGTTCCTAAGGATTTGGGGCTCAGAGGCATCTCTAGGTTGAAGCTGCACACGCTCCATGAGGGTCCTGAACTTCCAACTTGGGACGTAAAGTAAAGTGCTGAGTAGAAGACAACCCACTGTGAGGTTTTGCATTACCTTTCTCTTTTATTTTTTGCATTTTATTTATTTTAATTTTGAGTCTTGTATCATGTTTATTTTTGTTTGTATTCTACATCAATCCTTTGGCACCTTAGAGATCACATGCATAGGCTCACACCACATGAACTATATTGACATACTTGACATTGACTTTGTTTTGTATTGCATGCTTGGTGGATTCACTATGTTGTTTGGATTGAGTACATGCACTTTTACCTATAGATTTTGAGCCTCTTTGATTGGACTATCATTTGCCATGCTTATTTGTTCATATGTGTTTCTCGCTTTGGATTTGCATTCTAGAACTTACTTAGAGTCTTGTTTGAAAATATGTTTTTATGTGCATGCTTGAATATGATTAAGACATTTTTCTTGTGTATAGCCACTTGCCCATATAGCCACGTTTTGCATGTTGCGATTGTTTAGCCCCTTTGAGCTTTATTACTCATTCTTTTATTTTAGCATATCCTTAGCCAAAAGTGAAAAACCATGAAAATTCCCAATTTTAGGCTTAGGAGAGCATTTATGCAATTCTTATATGTGCTTGAGCATAAGTGTAGGGGAGAGCATGAGGACATGCCCCAATTTAAGTGGCGGGGAAGAACAATGTGTATAGAAATAAATTCAGCAAGTGGCACACCAAAATATATATATAAAAAAAATTCAACCAAAAATTTTTTTTGGAAAAGTTGGGGTTGAAGGTATACCACATTGCAAAAGAAAAGTCTGTAATTGTGTTAAGTTGGACAAAGTATACCTTTAGACACTTGTGCTCTTAGTGTATTTATTTACTCTCCTTTGACTTGAGGTTTAGCCCATTGGCCTATATTTTTACCCACCTTCACTTAAGCCCTATTACAACCAAAGGTAAGTCTTCTTGATTCAATATGCACATGTGTTGACAAAATGGAGAATGAGACTCGTAGCAAGCCTATGGTAATGCATTTTCATTTGAAGTGATTAAGTGTGTATCATAACCCCAAACACTTGAGTGAATGAGTGGCAAACATGACCTTGAGAGGATTTTTGTACTTGATCCATGCATCATATGTGAATTCTACTATGTGTGCTATGTTCTTGTTCATGCATTACTTGTTGTAACTTTCTTAATTGTTAGTGTGAAAGCTTATTGTTATGCCTCTAGGTTCATTGGATTGGTGTATTATCATTTGATTTCATTCATCAAGCATTTTAGATTAGGAATCTAGTCTAGCCCTTGTATACTATTTCTCACCCATGCCTTGATTTGATCTTAGTTTTACATGAGGACATGTGAAAGCTTAAGTGTGGGGGAGTTTGATAAGAGAAATTTATGCCACTTATCTTGTTACAAACCTTAGTTTTTCACATAAGCTTTCCTGAGTTATTAATGTAATTAATTAGGATTTTGATTTATTCCTCATTGTATAATTTTGGAAAAATTATTGGCTTTTACATTGATTTTGGAATAATTTGTAATTATACCCTATTGCATTTGACTTGTCTCTTTGAGTATATTTTTGTGCACAGAGATTTGGATCAAGTGTAAAGTGTAGAGACAAAGCTGGAAGCTTTCTTGAAGAAGCTTGGAGCAAAAGGAAAAACGTGGAAGCACACATTCAGATGAGCACTCGGAAATGACAACCATTAATTTTCGGCCTCATCATTGGTGAGCATCACATTAGTGCTGTAGTGCTCATGTGATAGTGGACTTATAGCTCATTAATCTGTTTTGGGCCTCACTTTGGCCCGTTTAGAGGCGTATATATAGGGACACAAACTTTGACCCTAGCTTTCGATTCACTTTTAGATTGCCACTTTTAGTTGTTATTATCTTCTCTCTACATCTCTCTCTTATTATCTCTTTTCTCTTAAGGGTTCCATTAGTGAGGTGCTTTGTCTTGGAGATTGTAGCAAGGATTGTTGCTATTATTTTCAAGTTTCTTTTATCTTCATTATTGTAATCCTCTAGAGATGAAGGAATAGATTTCTTCTAGTGTAGGATTTAGATGGATTGGGATCATGTTTGAAACCCCTTTTTGATATTAAATGCTTGGTTTTTTTAATGTTCTCCTTTATTCCTATAATTATTGTGGTGATTACTATAATCTTTATTAGCATAACTAAATTGGCGATCGTCATTTAAGGAAACCCTTTGAGTACAAATTGATAGATCTCTAGTTTATGTTTAAGGGAGAACATTAGAATTAACTTTCTGATTGGCGGTTAGTGTAACACCCTAATATTTAACCTCAATACGCCTAGGACGTATCAAGACTAATTATTAGTTATTACTTCTCTTTAAATTCATTTATAAATACTTAGCGGAAAATACGGGTAAATTTTTTTTTTGAAATGATTTATATAAACCAAAGTGCGAGCCTTTGCGCGTAACATAAACAACGTGAAGCGGAAAAATAAATAAAACATACAGAATATAAACATTAAAGAACACATTCATCATAAACATAATTCCTCATTACATTAGATAATATAGTTTAGTACATCTCAACGGAAATATAACAGAAACATAAAGTCTTACCCGTACTAGTGGGCAGAGCTTGCAGTACAATGGGAAACATAAAGACAAATACATGGTAATAATCCCAAAAGATAAACACCCAACTATCACTACCCTCCCACTCCAAGCCTCCTGGTGACGCCGGTCCTCGGGGAGATGTAGCCCGCGTGACGAAGCTCCTCGGATGTAGCCCAACGAAGCGGAGATCTAGGCATGGGAATCGAGGACAGCGTGGCCTCGCGTCGTGGTCGCCTCTCGGCGTGTCGACGCGCCTCGCATGCCTCGGCTGGGTGACCGTGTCCTCACTACCTCCTCCGTGACCCATAGGGAACGAAGGGAAGATCCCTCCGAAGGATCAGCCTCTGATCGAGAACGGGGAATTCTAGGATATCCGCGTACCTCCGACGAGGAAGGTTGGGCACGACGGTCTCTCATCTCGGGGTCGTGTCCTCTCAAAGGTCGTCGCCAAAGGGTGAAGTTGGATCGAAGCGATGGCTGGAGACGGGGAAAGCAAAAGGGCGTCCACGTATGCAAAACGCGCACCTCGCAATGACCCTTGAAGTGGTAGGACTGATGCTCGGGGTCATAGTGCACCTCCCATGTAGGCGGGTCAATGAAAATCACGAACGACGCCATCGATATCTGAAGACGTAACGGAAAGAAAGGAGAGGGTGAGAATTCTTCTAAAGAATCTCATAGGAAAGTCCTCTATCCTAGTGCCATCGTTTACGTCCCAGGAACCTTGGGTTTATTATGAAAAGGTTAAGCATGCATAGGTTCATTATGAGGTTTTCGCAAAGGTTGTTGTCCAAGGTCCATGTCTTTTATAATGATTCTTAATGCATGTATGCAACATAATGTTTCATGGATGCATGGTAGCACTTTAGGTAAATCAAACAATAATTCAAACAACATTTGTGTGGCATGAAACTTTTCTTTGATCATCTTTCCTTTTCTCATACTTGTGTCACCAATAATATAGTAACCGCACCCCTTAAGCTAGGCTATGAGCTCATACCTTAACTAGTCGTCACTAGTTCTTACTTATCCTCTTGATAAGCGAATCATAAACATCATAATCCCGACTCCAAGTACGGGTAGGGGGCCTAAGGATCACCCATCATGGGACTTTCTCCTTCTTCGAAACGCATCGACTATTAAGCCGCGACTTTGTCCGCTTCGGTATGGCTCAACGTCCATACCCACGGGTTTACTTTCTCCTCAGAGTAGGAGAAATGCGTCTCGGCATATAACTTTAAACTTCATATTTCTCAAAAACTTTCTTTTTGTCCCTCAAATTTGACGGAAATTCGCGGCATAACGCTACTCTCAGAATTTCCTCAAATTTGAGTCATGCCACATAATTTCAGTCACATGCATCATTTTCATGGAACTTTCTCATTGCCACAACTTTCTAGTTCACATGAGCATATTTCTCAATTTCATTCATATCTTTGAAACATTATGCATCTCAAACACAACATTTCATCAAATTATGCATATAAAGTTTCATGCTCAAGGAACTAACATAATCACATCATCATAAGTGTGCACGAGGTTCATCATCATAATCATACTCTCTCGTCCACCTCTCACAGTATCTTATGCTTTGCCCTTCGGGCTTTAAACTTGTATTTGCATTATTATTACCCTCAAGGGGTTGGCACTTAAACTTTTCCTCTAAGATTTGAACTCACCAAGATTCCACTCAGCACTCAACATAAAAGGGAGAATATATATCGTTTGCTTAAGGGCTCTAGAATCTCCATTCGCGACCCTTAAGATCCATCTTCGCCTAAGACTCCATAATTAATTCTTAGATCAATTATGAGGGATTCCTAGGCATGTTCTCTAAGTTATAAACCACTTAGATCTCTTATCATCATCTTATACTTAGAAATTAGCACCTAATCATTTATGAAGGGATCTTGTACATGTCTTACTAATTATGAATCATTTATCCCTGAATTAACCATTCTAGAACAGATTTGCACTTCTTTGTATTAAGGTGTTCTAGAATTCTCATCTCAAGTCCCTTTTTAGTTACTTATTCTTTACTAGCTTCTCTAAATCGATCCTTGCTTCACTCAACATAATTTTACACATTTAACACCTTAGAACAGCATTTATCCAGTAGCCAAACATAGAACCGAAATCATGAACCCATAAGATCACATAATCTCTTGGGTTGAAATGCATATAAGTTGCTAGTTTTCTCTTGGAATGTTCTGGAAACAAAAGGTGTTCTGGTAATCGATTACATGTTCCTAGTAATCGATTACCAGAGCTCAATTCATTCTGGGTTTTCAAACAACGGGTAATCGATTACACATAATGGTAATCGATTACGTAGGTTAAACCCTTTAGGAAAAGTAAGGAACATAGGGTAATCGATTACATGCGACGGTAATCGATTACTTAGGTTAATCTTTGGAAAAGTAAAGAACATTTGGTAATCGATTACTTTATAATGTAATCGATTCCAGTATTTAAAGGTCTGGGCATGAAAAGTAGTAATCGATTACACTGCCTCTGGTAATCGTACCAGAACCAAAAGTCCTTCAAAACCCTTCTGGTAATCGATTACATGGGTGGTAATCGATTACCAGAACCTAAAATTGAGAAAACATGATTTTGACACATTCCAAACTATTTTAAACCTCTTGAGACCTCATAAAACGTTTTCCAACATTTCCTTGAAAATTATTCATGTATTTTACAAAATCAAACCATTGTTGGTTCATACCAAAACTCATCCATTTCTTTTTGAATGGAGTTTCCTTTAGGATACTTAGGGCAAGTCTTTGAGCTCTAGAGTGTTTAGGTGATGACAAAATCTTAAACATGCCATGCACTTTATTTTACTCTTCATTAGAAAGTAAAGTGAGAGCATAAAATAAATATGAGATGCAACTTCATTATTATCTTCAAGGATTAAGTGATGACTTGAAATATAAACATGAAATGCAAGCTTGGGAATTTAAATATGGTAATGCAAGTTCATTCATTTACTCTTGTGAAATTAGTGATAACATCAAAATAAACATGAGATGCAAGACATAAATTTAAACATGAATGCATCTTGTTTTTGTCTTAGCTAGAGCTCTTGCAAGACTTTTAGAGGAACATAAACCTCAACCCATTATGCATCATAAGGCAAGCTTTAGAGTTCTTAGCACCTAGACTTCAAGAGAAATCTTAAGGTTTGAACTCACCATCAAGCTTAAGGAAATGGACCCAAAGTTCATCACTTTGTCTAAACAAAACTACAAGAACTAAGTCATATTCTTTATTTTATTGCTCATAGGCTTCAATCTAGCGGATTCTAAACGGCCGACCAACTTTAAGGTTGGCAAGGGTAAGCCTAGAGCTCTTTGAAATCATGAGATTAACTTTCTTAACAAAACTTTCGTGATCTACTAGACATATTTTACAAACTTTGTTCAAATCCATAGAAGAAAAACTGAAAATCCTTAAAGGAAAGAGGAAGAGGAAAAACCGAAACTTAAGCCAAGAAAAGAAAGGAAATCCAAGCATGTATGGTCCAAGACCAAGTTGTTTCAAGCTTTAGAGGTTTCTCACATGACAACAACAAATCATTATCTTGAAACCTCATCATCAAGCTCACATTCTTTTTGTAAGAAGGCCTCTTGGCCGAAAAAGAAAGAGGAAGGAAAAGGAGTTTGAAACCAAGAGAAAAACTAGAACTTTCTTGAAGAACACAAACAAAAATCATCAAAACTTAACCCCTACCTTAAGAAGTCTTGAAGAGATGTAAGAAAGCTTTGTTTTCTAGATGGAAGGAGAAGGAAATCCTTTTGGAGTCTTGAGGAAGAAATCAGCCAAGTTGAGGGAATTTGAGAGGAATGAGAGAATTTGCAAGAAGTGTGAACTTACCAAGTGAACCAAAGTGTGACAAGGTTCATCAAAGCTTGGTATTTATAGAAAAATGAGACATGTTGGCTGATTTGGGGAGGGAATGGCTGATGACTTTTTCAAGGTCAAGGGAGGAGGAAAATATCTCTTACAAAAGCATGGGTTTAGGCATGGCAAGCATGGTTGGAAGCATGGGCAAGGTATGGCCTAAGGCATGGGCTTGGAGTGCATCACAACTCAACATGTGGCACCATTTGGGGACAGATTTTCGGCCTCCTCATCAGCCAAGGGGAAGGGATTTTTGTTCATGTAATTGTGGTTTAAGGATGTGTTTAAGTGTTTCTATGATTAGGCTTTTTGATTAGGAGTTTGTAAGCAAGCGTTTAGGTGAGAAAATGGTTAATTGAGGTGTTTCAAGACTTGATTAGGAGGGTGATCTTATTAGATTAGTAATTTAAAATAATTCTTTTGGTCAAATGAGGTATGGCTCAATTCCTTAATTTAAGGAAGAGAGAAAACACTATTCAAGATTCCATGACTAGAAATCTTGAATTTAAAGAATACAATTAGAGTTTATCTAAGCAATCTTAGGTTCTAATTAACCTTAATAAATCATTTTGACTCTAGATTAATTATCGAAATAAATTAATCTTCGATTAGAGCCTAATATTGCTTAGGTTCGGCTGATTGCTTCATTAGGCGCACTGTACACTGTTCTAGGGGCAAAATGGTAATTTTACACTAAAACTCATGGGACCTTCAGGGCAGACTAAACATCAAACATTGCTCATAAACATCATTCTAAACTTCCTGGAAAAGTTTGGGCTCAAACGGCATTTTTAGGTGGGGTATTTTGGTCATTTTGACGGAAGTTGAGAACGAGGTTCCCTCCTCGGATATCATTCATAACAGCATAATCCCCTTCAAACATCGAGTTGACCCATTCGAGGGTTGCGGGCAATAGCTTTAATTTCGGTAAAATGACCTCAGGGGCATTCGGTCATTTGTATTGACGGCAGAAATCGGGGGGCGTTACAGTTAGGCTATAGCAATTGGTTCATTAAATCAATGTGATTTCTAAATAAATTGAGATCTCGTTTATTAGTTATTTGCATTGGTCAAATTCTAGAGGTCGATCGATCAATAATATAATTGCAAGTAATTTATTACTAATAGCCTCTAATAAGTTTAATATTTGGTCAATGATAATTAATTTCTATTCTTAGGAATACCATGCACTAGTGTCTTCTTTTCTATTGCTATTATCCATTCCTATTATCTTTTAATTTTAATTGTTATAATTTCATTCTTTGAAACCCCTAATTTTCCCAACTAAGTATTGAACCTCCTTAAGAGACGACCTAATTGTGTCCTTTACTTCATTTTTTATGCAACTTAGCATTGAAATAAATTTCTAATTTGAGGAGGTAGAACCCTCGTTCACCATCCATCTTATTTTCTTTTAGAAAGAATTACACATTTGACTAAATAAATGCTACAATTACATTAAGATATATATGAACCACCAAACTTTATTGCCACCACCTCTAACATTTCAGCCAAGTGCAGTAACTTTTTAGCCTCCATTTTCTATCTTCTAAACCACCATTAGCAAGTTTAAAATCCTCAAACCACGTCTAAACTTGATTAGGGCAAACCTCTTCATAAAACTTCAACTACTCATCAAAATCTATCAATTTGGAATTTCAATCCCTCACCATTTCTTACCTTGATCCTTCATATCCTACCGCCTAAGGAAGGGTGTGGTGTTGGTTTGGGGGCCTTAAAGTGAAGGAAATCATTCTTGGAATACCTTTGGAGCCAAGATTCCTAAAGCTCCAAAAGTAGGGTTCTTTGTACCATGTTGTGCAATTCTATTTTTTTCATATTTTTCTTGATTAGAAATTGATATTTTTTGGTCCTAATGTATGATTACACCTAGATATACATGTATTTACATTGGTGGAGTAGTTTAGAGTTGTTAGAAGATCATTTTTGTCAAAAGAGATTTTGAACTAGGTTGTTGGATTTTTAGTTTTGTCACATGTAGGAATTATTCATGATTTTTCTAATGTATTTGCAGGCATTTTTATAGCTAAAAATTTTATATGTTGAAGCTAACATCCTAAGGCAACTCCTTGAATTTTCTTGGGTTATTTTAAAGACTTTTACCATCTTTAAAAAATCATGAACCATGGCTGTGAGTACTCCTGATTGGCCCAAAGCTGTGAATTTTGCCAATTTTATTATTATAGTAAATGATTAAATTTTCACTTGCAATTTTTCTAAAGTGTTGGAAACATCTTAAGATTTAACGATGAATTTTATTTTGATTTTAGAACTCATTTGCTAGGGTTAAAAATTTGGAATTCTTGTTTTGAATTGAGATTAAGTGGCCTCTAACCACCAAATTTGTAGAATTTTGTTACATAATTAGAGAATGAATCTTGCTAAAATTTTTCAAGATCTTGTGGACACATTGAGGTGTCATGAAGAATTTTTATAGTCTGAAATTGGTTGTTTGCTATGCAAATTAGATTTTGCTCCACAAATGTAAAATCTACTAATGTCCTGGAAATGAACCCAAGTCTTGAATTGATGATATAATGCCTTTTGGTTCAAGTATGATATATATGAATGCATGCTATGGACTTTAAAGCTTGGTTTATTAGAATCACTTATGATTGATTATCTATATGTGCTTTATGCATGCATTTGGAAAAGAAAAGTAAATTATGCATATATGAGATAAATGAGAATATGCGAACTTCAATTGTGCATGTTTTGATATATGGACAAAATAGAAACAAGACTTATGTTGAAATGAGGGGAAGGCAAAAAGAGGAACTTGTAACGTCCAGGATTTTCCTGTTAGAGTACAAATGACCAAAATGCCCCTGAGGTCATTTCTCCGAAAATTAAAGTTTGCCAACAACCTCGAATGGGTCAACTCGATGTTTGAAGGGGATTATGCTGTTATGAATGATATTCGAGGAGGAACCTCGTTTTCTAAACTTCGGCTCAAAATGACCAAAATACCCTGTGTCTACACGGGTAAAAGATGCCGTTTGAGCCCGAACTTTCCAGGAAGTTTAGAATGATGTTTATGAGCAATGTTTGATGTTTAGTTGAGCAGGAAGGTCCCAGGCAGTTTTAGTGTAAAATTACCATTTTGCCCCTAGAACGTGTACAGTGCGCCTAATGAAGCAATGAACAAGCGATATTAGGCTCTAATCGAAGATTAATTTATTTCGATAATTAATCTAGAGTCAAAATGATTTATTAAGGTTAATTAGAACCTAAGATTGCTTAGATAAACTCTAACGGTATTCTTTAAATTCAAGATTTCTAGTCATGGAATCTTGAATAGTGTTTTCTCTCTTCTTTCCTTAAATTAAGGAATTGAGCCATACCTCATTTGACCAAAAGAATTATTTTAAATTACTAATCTAATAAGATCACCCTCCTAATCAAGTCTTGAACCACCTCAATTAACCATTTTCTCACCTAAACGCTTGCTTACAAACTCCTAATCAAAAAGCCTAATCATAGAAACACTTAAACACATCCTTAAACCACAATTACATGAACAAAAATCCCTTCCCCTTGGCTGATGAGGAAAATTCTGTCCCCAAAATGGTGCCACATGTTGAGTTGTGATGCACTCCAAGCCCATGCTTTAGGCCATACCTTGCCCATGCTTCCAACCATGCTTGCCATGCCTAAACCCATGCTTTTGTAAGAGATATTTCCTCCTCCTCCTCCAAAATGGCGGCGGTTCCCCCCCCCTTGGAAGCCTCAATGTTGAAAATTCCTATAAATACCAAGCCTTGATGAACCTTGTCACACTTTGGTTCACTTGGTAAGTTCACACTTCTTGCAAATTCTCTCATTCCTCTCAAATTCCCTCAACTTGGCTGATTTCTTCCTCAAGACTCCAAAAGGATTTCCTTCTCCTTCCATCTAGAAAACAAAGCTTTCTTACATCTCTTCAAGACTTCTTAAGGTAGGGGTTAAGTTTTGATGATTTTTGTTTGTGTTCTTCAAGAAAGTTCTAGTTTTTCTCTTGGTTTCAAACTCCTTTTCCTTCCTCTTTCTTTTTCGGCCAAGAGGCCTTCTTACAAAAAGAATGTGAGCTTGATGATGAGGTTTCAAGATAATGATTTGTTGTTGTCATGTGAGAAACCTCTAAAGCTTGAAACAACTTGGTCTTGGACCATACATGCTTGGATTTCCTTTCTTTTCTTGGCTTAAGTTTCGGTTTTTCCTCTTCCTCTTTCCTTTAAGGATTTTCAGTTTTTCTTCTATGGATTTGAACAAAGTTTGTAAAATATGTCTAGTAGATCACGAAAGTTTTGTTAAGAAAGTTAATCTCATGATTTCAAAGAGCTCTAGGCTTACCCTTGCCAACCTTAAAGTTGGTCGGCCGTTCTAGAATCCGCGCTAGATTGAAGCCTATGAGCAATAAAATAAAGAATATGACTTAGTTCTTGTAGTTTTGTTTAGACAAAGTGATGAACTTTGGGTCCATTTCCTTAAGCTTGATGGTGAGTTCAAACCTTAAGATTTCTCTTGAAGTCTAGGTGCTAAGAACTCTAAAGCTTGCCTTATGATGCATAATGGGTTGAGGTTTATGTTCCTCTAAAAGTCTTGCAAGAGCTCTAGCTAAGACAAAAACAAGATGCATTCATGTTTAAATTTATGTCTTGCATCTCATGTTTATTTTGATGTTATCACTAATTTCACAAGAGTAAATGAATGAACTTGCATTACCATATTTAAATTCCCAAGCTTGCATTTCATGTTTATATTTCAAGTCATCACTTAATCCTTAAAGATAATAATGAAGTTGCATCTCATATTTATTTTATGCTCTCACTTTACTTTCTAATGAAGAGTAAAATAAAGTGCATGGCATGTTTAAGATTTTGTCATCACCTAAACACTCTAGAGCTCAAAGACTTGCCCTAAGTATCCTAAAAAGGAAACTCCATTCAAAAAGAAATGGATGAGTTTTGGTATGAACCAACAATGGTTTGATTTTGTAAAATACATGAATAATTTTCAAGGAAATGTTGGAAAACTGTTTTATGAGGTCTCAAGAGGTTTAAAATAGTTTGGAATGTGTCAAAATCATGTTTTCTCAATTTTGAGGTTCTGGTAATCGTTACCACCCATGTAATCGATTACCAGAAGGTTTTGAAGGACTTTTGGTTCTGGTAATCGATTACCAGAGGCAGTGTAATCGATTACTACGGCTTTTCATGCCCAGAACCTTCTGGAAACCCTGTAATCGATTACTTATAAGTAATCGATTACCAAATGTTCTTTACTTTTAAAAAGATTTAACCCTAAGTAATCGATTCCGTCGTATGTAACGATTACCCTATGTCCTTTACTTTTCAAAGGTTTAACCCTACGTAATCGATTACCATTATGTGTAATCGATTACCCTTGTTTTTGAAAACCCAGAATGAATTGAGCTCCTGGTAATCGATTACTAGGAACATGTAATCGATTACCAGAACACCTTTGTTTTCAGAAACATTCCAAGAGAAAACTAGCAACTTATATGCATTTCAACCCAAGAGATTATGTGATCTTATGGGTTCATGATTTGGTTCTATGTTTGGCTCCTGTAAATGCTGTTCTAAGGTGTTAAATGTGTAAAATTATGTTGAGTGAAGCAAGGATCGATTTAGAGAAGCTAGTAAAGAATAAGTAACTAAAAAGGGACTTGAGATGAGAATTCTAGAACACCTTAATACAAAGAAGTGCAAATCTGTTTAGAATGGTTAATTCAGGGATAAATGATTCATAATTAGTAAGACATGTACAAGATCCCTTCATAAATGATTAGGTGCTAATTTCTAAGCATAAGATGATGATAAGAGATCTAAGTGGTTTATAACTTAGAGAACATGCCTAGGAATCCCTCATAATTGATCTAAGAATTAATTATGGAGTCTTAGGCGAAGATGGATCTTAAAAAGGTCGCGAATGGAGATTTTAGAGCCCCTTAAGCAAACGATATATATTTTCTCCCTTTTATGTTGAGTGCTGAGTGGAATCTTGGTGAGTTCAAACTTTAGAGGAAAAAGTTTAAGTGCCAACCCTTGAGGGTAATAATAATGCAAATACAAGTTTAAAGCCCGAAAGGGCAAAGCATAAGATCCTGAAGATGGTGGAGAGTATGATTATGATGATGAACCTCGTGCACACGTATGATGATGTGATTATGTTAGTTCCTTGAGCATGAAACTTTATATGCATAATTTGATGAATTGTTGTGTTTGAAATGCATAATGTTTCAAAGATATGAATGAAATTGAGAAATATGCTCATGTGAACTAGAAAGTTATGGCAATGAGAAAGTTCCATGAAAATGATGCATGTGACTGAAATTATGTGGCATGACTCAAATTTGAGGAAATTCGGAAAGTAGTGTTATGCCGCGAATTTCCGTCAAATTTGAGGGACAAAAAGAAAGTTTTTGAGAAATATGAAGTTTAAAAGTTATACGCGAGACGCATTTCTCCTACTCTGAGAGAAAGTAAACCGTGGGGGTATGGACGTCGAGCCATACCGAAGCGGACAAAGTCGCTGGTCTTAACCAAGTCGATGCGTTTCGAAGAAGGAGAAAGTCCCATGATGGGTGATCCTTAGGCCCCTACCCGTACTCTGGGAGTCGGGATTATGATATTTATGATTCGCTTATCAAGAGGATAAGTAAGAACTAGTGACGACTAGTTAAGGTATGAGCTCATAGCCTAGCTTAAGGGGTGCGGTTACTATATTATTGGTGACACAAGTATGAGAAAAGGAAAGATGTTCAAAGAAAAGTTTCATGCCACACAATGTTGTTTGAATTATTGTTTGATTTACCTAAAGTGCTACCATGCATCCATGAAACATTATGTTGCATACATGCATTAAGAATCATTATAAAAGACATGGACCTTGGACAACGACCTTTGTGAAAACCTCATAATGAACCTATGCATGCTCAACATTTTCATAATAAACCCAAGGTTCCTGGGACGTAAACGATGGCACTAGGATAGAGGACTTCCCCTGAGATTCTTTAGTAAGAATTCTCACCCCTCTCTTCTCTTTCCGTTACGTCTTCAGATATCGATGGCGTCGTTCGTGATTTTCATTGACCCGCCTACATGGGAGGTGCACTATGACCCCGAGCATCAGTCCTACCACTTCAAGGGTCATTGCGAGGTGCGCGTTTTGCATATGTGGGACGCCCTTTTGCTTCCCCGTCTCCAGCTATCACTTCGATCCGACTTCACCCTTTGGCGACGACCTGATCTTTGAGAGGACACGACCCCGAGATGAGCGACCGTGTGCCCAACCTTCCTCGTCGGAGGTACGCGGATATCCTGAGTGTTCCCGTTCTCGATCAGAGGCTGATCCTTCGGAGGGATCTTCCCTTCGTTCCTATGGGTCACGGAGGAGGTAGTGAGGACACGGTCACCGCCGAGGCATGCGAGGCGCGTTCGACAGCCGAGAGGCGACCACGACGCGGAGGCCACGCTGTCCCTCGATTCCCATGCCTAGATCTCCGCTTCGTTGGGCTACATCGAGGAGCTTCGTCATTCGCGGGCTACATCCCCGCCGAGACGGCGTCACCAGGTAGGCTTGGAGTGGGAGGGTAGTGATAGTTGGGTGTTTATCTTTTGGGATTATTACCATGTATTTGTCTTTATGTTTCCCATTGTCCTCAAGCTCTCCCACTAGTGCGGGTAAGACTTTATGTTTCTGTTATATTTCTCTTGTGATGTACTAAACTATATTATCTAAAGTAATGAGGAATGATGTTTATGATGGATGTGTTCTTTAATGTTTATATTCTGTATGTTTTATTTATTCTTCCGCTTCACGTTGTTTATGTTACGCAAAGGCTCGCACTTTGGTTTATATAAATCATTTCAAAAAAAAAATTTACCCGTATTTTCCGCTAAGTATTTTATAAATGAATTTAAAGAAAAGTAATAACTAATAATTAGTCTTGATACGTCCTAGGCGTATTGAGGTTAAATATTAGGGTGTTACATTATGGTATAGAGATTCGATTCTCACGGAGCCTGATTGGACAACCATGCTTTAGAAGCATGTTACGTTAGTATGTCATGTGTAGTGCTTAGCTATTAGAGATAAGCTATAGGGTAGGCATTCATGACCTTGTCTTGTCTATGCCATGGTAACTAGCTCATTTAGTTTGGAATGTTGAGCCTGATCACCTCGGTATTTGTTGACTTGTGTGCTTAGGGACCAATGGCACCCGGGCAGAATGGGAACAAACGCCGCGGTGAACGAGGGATGAGGCTGCTCCTCTACGCGAAATGGCTAGGGCGATGGAACGCATGTTCGACCGCATGAATCAACCAAGGGACGCGCTCAAGGTCCCCCTGGAAGCTGTGGAACAAGCCCGTTTTGGGAGTTCGCAAGGCTAATCCCCCACCTTTCGTGGAGCTCTGAACCAGGACAAGGCTGATGAGTGGATCAAGAACATGGAAAATCTCTTGTGGTTACCTGTTCGAGGAGCAAAAGTCACCTTTGCTGCCTACATGATGGAAGCGACGCATTTTGGTGGACGGCACCGAAGGCTGCTAGAAGCTACGGCGCAGCCATCAATTGGAAGCTGTTTAAGACGTACTTCTATGAGAAGTATTTCCCGAGTCCGTGAAGAACGCCAAGGACATTGAGTTCATGAGTTGGTCCAAGGTGGAATGTCTACGCCCGTACGGCGAAATTTGAAGAGTTGATCAAGTTCTCACGAGTTTTCCAAGGGAACCCCGATGAGGTATGGAAGTGTGTTAAGTTCGAGGCCGGTCTAAGGGCCGAACTTAACTTGTGCACACATGGAGATTAGGGACTTCCGACCCTAGTCAACAAGTGCCGAATCATGAAGAAGGGCACAAGAAGATGAGTGCCGCAAGGGTGGATCGTCCAGTGGGTTGGGACCTCAAGCCCGAAGTTCAAGCCATCAAATCAGACTCAAATGAGGAACCACTACCATCCCTACCAATCCAATCAGTTCAAGCAACAACAACAACATCATCAACCATCTCAACAACACCCAAGGCAACCGTTCAACCCCAACGGCCGCGGAAACCGCAACCATCAACAAGGCGGAATGGGCGGTCCTCGCATAACAACAACAACAATCAACAAGGAGGGCCCAATGGGAACAAGAACAAGGCACCCCAAGGAGCCCCTGCCTTTCCCGATCGGCACAAGCTGTGGAGTGCCCCGTGTGGAAAGAATCATGGCAACCGTCCTGCCTAGCTGGGCAAGGAGTGTGTTTCAGATGTGGCAAGCTCGGCCACTATGCGAGGACTGCAAAAGTAATGGAGGGTCGTCAAGTCAGAATCCCACCGCAACACCAAGGACGAGTCTTTACCCTCAACGAGGACGCACATGGATCCAACGACCTCATCGAAGGTAAGTGCGAACTAAATGGTAGAACCTTAATGTGCTATATGACTCTGGTGCTACTCATTCTTTTATCTCACATGCTAGTGTTGAGTCTCTAAATTTGCAAGTTTCTAAGCTTCCTTTTGATCTCGTTGTTTCTACTCCTACCAACCGTCCTGTACATACATGTAACTGTTGTCTAAATTGCCATTTCCGTTGAAAATAGATCTTTTGTCATAGATTTAATTTGTTTACCCTTGAAAGACATAGGCGTAATCCTTGGCATGGATTGGCTTCACGCTAACCATGTGTTGTTAGACTGTCATACCAAATTGTTATTTTCGTCATCCCCCTAGCAAGACTAGTCAAACCTTGAAACTTTATGTGAATGTCGTAGATGTCTTCTGTAGTGGGGAGAAAACTAAGGGATATGTCCTTCTAGCCGCTAGCGAGGTAGACTTTGAGAGAACATAGATGACATTCCTGTGGTAAGAAAGTACCCGAGGTATTTCCGATGAGATACCGAGTTCCTCAGAGAGAGGTGGAGTTCTCCATCGAGTTGGTCCGGGAACGGGACCTATCTCGATAGCCCCGTATAGGATGTCACCCTTGGAGTTGAAGGAATTGAAAACCCAGTTGGAAGAGTTGTTAGAAAAGAGTTTTATCAGACCTAGTGCCTCAGGTGGGACCCGGTTTTGTTTGTTAAGAAAAAGGATGGGAGCATGAGATTATGTATAGATTATAGGCAATTGAATCGTGTGACGTGAAGAATAAATACCCTTTGCCTAGGATTGATGATCTTATGGACCAGTTGAAGGAGCGGTGGTATTCTCCAAGATTGATTTGAGGTCGGATACCACCAAATTCGAGTAAGAGATGAGGATATACCTAAAACCGCTTTTAGGACACGGTACGGACACTTTGAGTTCGCCGTGATGTCCTTTGGACTGACAAATGCACCCGCCGTGTTTATGGACTATATGAATAGGATCTTTAGACCCTATTTAGATAAGTTCGTGGTTGTTCATAGATGACATACTCATCTATTCAAAGACTCACGAGGAGCATGAAAGTCACCTGAAGTTGGTTTTAGAGGTGTTGAAAGAGAAGAAGTTGTATGCTAAGCTCTCTAAGTGTGAATTCTGGTTGGAGGAAGTGAAGTTTTTGGGACATGTAGTATCAAAAGGAGGTATAGCTGTTGACCCTAGTAAGATAGAAGCTGTAATGAATTGGGATAGACCGACCACCGTATCGGAAATACGGAGCTTTTGGGTTTAAGGGCTATTACCGTAGGTTTATCAAGGGTTTTTCCAGATTGCTTCCCTAACCAAGCTAACTAGGAAGAACACCCGTTTTCATGGAATCCGATTGTGAAAAGAGCTTCCTAGAGTTAAAGGAAAGGTTGACCTCGACCCAGTTTTGGTTTTGCCCGACCCCAATGTACCCTTCGAGGTATATTGTGATGCTTGGAAAAGGTTTAGGATGTGTATTGATGCAAAATAGGCAAGTGGTAGCCTATGCGTCTAGACAACTCAAGCCTCATGAGGTTAATTACCCTACCCATGACCTAGAGTTAGCCGCCATAGTGTTTGCCTTGAAAATATGGAGGCATCACTTGTACGGAGTGAGGTTTGAAGTTTTCTCCGATCATAAGAGTCTTAAGCATCTCTTTGATCAAAAAGAGCTAAACATGAGGCAAAGAAGGTGGATGGAGTTTCTAAAGGACTATGATTTCGGCCTAAGTTACCACCCGGCAAAGCCAATGTGGTTGCCGATGCCTTGAGTCGAAAATCATTACGCTTATCCCACATGATGGTCAAGGAAGTTGAGCTCATAGAGAAGTTTAGGGACATGAATTTGGGGATGTCAATAACAGAAAAGAGTGTAAAGATGTGTCATCTTCAAGTAACAAGTGGGTTTAAACAAAGGGTGATGATGGCACAAGTAGAAAATGAGGAGTTTAGGGAGACTCTAGAGGCGGTTAAGGCTGGAAAGCTTAAGGGTTTTGAGCAAGGGAGAATGGATTGTGGAGGTTTGAAGGGCGGATGTGTGTACCGCAAGATGGTGACCTCAGAGAGTATCTTGGAGGAGGCCCATAAAAGCCACTTCACCATCCATCCTGGTGCCACCAAGATGTCTCAGGATTTAAAGAAGATGTTTTGGTGGCCCGGATTGAAAAGGGACGTAGTAGCCTGGGTTAGTAAGTGCTTGGTCTGTCAAAAGGTGAAGATTGAGCACAAAGCCTTAGGAATGTTGCAACCTTTGCCTATCCCGAATGGAAGTGGGATAGTATATCTATGGATTTTGTGACCAACCTACCCGAACCCAAGCCGGCCATGACGCTATATGGGTAATAGTGGACAGGTTAACCAAGTCGGCCCATTTCCTACCCATCAAGTTAACCTTTTCCCTAGATAAGTTGGCCAAGTTGTACATCCAAGAGATAGTAAGGTTACACGGAGTCCATCGACGATAATTTCGGACGGAGATCCGCGGTTTACGTCGCGTTTTTGGGAAGCCTTTCAAAAGGCGTTTGGTTCTAAGTTGTGCTTAAGCACGGCTTACCACCCCAAACAGATGGACAATTGGAAAGAACTATCCAAACATTGGAGGATATGCTAAGGGCATGTGTTTTGGATAGAAAAGGGAGTTGGGATAAGTACCTCCGCTCATCGAGTTCGCGTATAACAACAGTTATCATGCGAGTATCGATATGGCACCGTACGAGGCCTTGTATGGAAGGAAGTGTCAGTCGCCTTTGTGTGGCATGATCTCGGAGAACAAAGCATTTTGGGACCGGATGTATGAGGGAAACCACAGAGCAAATAAAAATGATCAAGGATAGAATCTTGACTGCTCAAAGCCGACAAAAGAGCTATGCGGACAAGCGGCGAAAGCCGTTAGAATTCCAAGAAGGTGAGCATGTTTTCTTGAGAATAACTCCCACTCCAGGAATAGGTAGAGCCATGAAAATCAAGAAATTGAGTCCCGATTTCTCGGACCTTTGAAATCCTTCGGAAAGTCGGGTGCCTACAAAATAGCCCTACCTCCAAAATCTGTCAAATCTTCATGACGTCTTTCACGTCTCCAGCTGAGAATATCAATCCGACCCTAGCCATGTGTTAGAGCCAGAGCATGTACAGGGAGGACCTAACTTTAACATCCCACCAACGAGGATCGTGGACCGTGGTGTGTCAGCGGTTGAGGAGTAGTCAGTTCCTTTGGTGAAAGTCGTGGGGACGAGACAAGACGGAGGAGTACACATGGGAGTTGGAATCCGAGATGCGGATGAAGTATCCGAGCTTTTCTAAGGTAACGATTTCGAGGACGAAATTCTTTTTAAGGAGGGGAGTAATGTAACGCCAGAATTTCCCTTAGAGTACAAATGACCAAAATGCCCTGAGGTCATTTACCAGAAATTTGGACAGTTGCCCAGGCAACCCTCGAATGGGTCAACTCGATGTTTGAAGGGGATTATGCTGTTATGAATGATCTAGGAGAGAAACCTCGTTTTCTAAACTTTCGGCTCAAAATGACCAAAATACCCTCCTGTGTCTACACGGGTAAAAGATGCCGTTTGAGCCCAGAACTTTTCCAGGAAGTTTAGAATGATGTTTATGAGCAATGTTTGATGTTTAGTTGAGCCAGGAAGGTCCAGGCAGTTTTAGTGTAAAATTACCATTTTGCCCTAGAACGTGTACAGTGCGCCTAATGAAGCAATTAAGCAAACCTAAGCAATATTAGGCTCTAATCGAAGATTAATTTATTTCGATAATTAATCTAGAGTCAAAATGATTTATTAAGGTTAATTAGAACCTAAGATTGCTTAGATAAACTCTAATTGTATTCTTTAAATTCAAGATTTCTAGTCATGGAATCTTGAATAGTGTTTCTCTCTCTCTTCCTTAAATTAAGGAATTGAGCCATACCTCATTTGACCAAAAGAATTATTTTAAATTACTAATCTAATAAGATCACCCTCCTAATCAAGTCTTGAACCACCTCAATTAACCATTTTCTCACCTAAACACTTGCTTACAAACTCCTAATCAAAAAGCCTAATCATAGAAACACTTAAACACATCCTTAAACCACAATTACATGAACAAAAATCCCTTCCCCTTGGCTGATGAGGAGGCCGAAAATCTGTCCCCAAAATGGTGCCACATGTTGAGTTGTGATGCACTCCAAGCCCATGCTTTAGGCCATACCTTGCCCATGCTTCCAACCATGCTTGCCATGCCTAAACCCATGCTTTTGTAAGAGATATTTCCTCCCTCCTCCTCTCCAAAAGGCATTCCCCCCCCTTGGAAGCCTCAATGTTGAAAATTCCTATAAATACCAAGCCTTGATGAACCTTGTCACACTTTGGTTCACTTGGTAAGTTCACACTTCTTGCAAATTCTCTCATTCCTCTCAAATTCCCTCAACTTGGCTGATTTCTTCCTCAAGACTCCAAAAGGATTTCCTTCTCCTTCCATCTAGAAAACAAAGCTTTCTTACATCTCTTCAAGACTTCTTAAGGTAGGGGTTAAGTTTTGATGATTTTTGTTTGTGTTCTTCAAGAAAGTTCTAGTTTTTCTCTTGGTTTCAAACTCCTTTTCCTTCCTCTTTCTTTTTCGGCCAAGAGGCCTTCTTACAAAAAGAATGTGAGCTTGATGATGAGGTTTCAAGATAATGACTTGTTGTTGTCATGTGAGAAACCTCTAAAGCTTGAAACAACTTGGTCTTGGACCATACATGCTTGGATTTCCTTTCTTTTCTTGGCTTAAGTTTCGGTTTTTCCTCTTCCTCTTTCCTTTAAGGATTTTCAGTTTTTCTTCTATGGATTTGAACAAAGTTTGTAAAATATGTCTAGTAGATCACAAAAGTTTTGTTAAGAAAGTTAATCTCATGATTTCAAAGAGCTCTAAGCTTACCCTTGCCAACCTTAAAGTTGGTCGGCGTTCTAAGAATTTTACTCTAGATTGAAGCCCATGAGCAATAAAATAAAGAATATGACTTAGTTCTTGTAGTTTTGTTTAGACAAAGTGATGAACTTTGGGTCCATTTCCTTAAGCTTGATGATGAGTTCAAACCTTAAGATTTCTCTTGAAGTCTAGGTGCTAAGAACTCTAAAGCTTGCCTTATGATACATAATGGGTTGAGGTTTATGTTCCTCTAAAAGTCTTGCAAGAGCTCTAGCTAAGACAAAAACAAGATGCATTCATGTTTAAATTTATGTCTTGCATCTCATGTTTATTTTGATGTTATCACTAATTTCACAAGAGTAAATGAATGAACTTGCATTACCATATTTAAATTCCCAAGCTTGCATTTCATGTTTATATTTCAAGTCATCACTTAATCCTTAAAGATAATAATGAAGTTGCATCTCATATTTATTTTATGCTCTCACTTTACTTTCTAATGAAGAGTAAAATAAAGTGCATGGCATGTTTAAGATTTTGTCATCACCTAAATACTCTAGAGCTCAAAGACTTGCCCTAAGTATCCTAAAAAGGAAACTCCATTCAAAAAGAAATGGATGAGTTTTGGTATGAACCAACAATGGTTTGATTTTGTAAAATACATGAATGATTTTCAAGGAAATGTTGGAAAACTTTTATGAGGTCTCAAGAGGTTTAAAATAGTTTGGAATGTGTCAAAATCATGTTTTCTCAATTTTCGAAGGTTCTGGTAATCGATTACCACCCATGTAATCGATTACCAGAAGGTTTTGAAGGACTTTTGGTTCTGGTAATCGATTACCAGAGGCAGTGTAATCGATTACTACGGCTTTTCATGCCCAGAACCTTCTGGAAACCCTGTAATCGATTACTTATAATGTAATCGATTACCAAATGTTCTTTACTTTTAGAAACTTAACCCTAAGTAATCGATTACCGTCGTATGTAATCGATTACCCTATGTCTTTTTTTTCAAACGTTTAACCCTACGTAATCGATTACCATTATGTGTAATCGATTACCGGTTGTTTTTGAAAACCCAGAATGAATTGAGCTCCTGGTAATCGATTACTAGGAACATGTAATCGATTACCAGAACACCTTTTGTTTTCAGAAACATTCCAAGAGAAAACTAGCAACTTATATGCATTTCAACCCAAGAGATTATGTGATCTTATGGGTTCATGATTTGGTTCTATGTTTGGCTCCTGTATAAATGCTGTTCTAAGGTGTTAAATGTGTAAAATTATGTTGAGTGAAGCAAGGATCGATTTAGAGAAGCTAGTAAAGAATAAGTAACTAAAAAGGGACTTGAGATGAGAATTCTAGAACACCTTAATGCAAAGAAGTGCAAATCTGTTCTAGAATGATTAATTCAGGGATAAATGATTCATAATTAGTAAGACATGTACAAGATCCCTTCATAAATGATTAGGTGCTAATTTCTAAGTATAAGATGATGATAAGAGATCTAAGTGGTTTATAACTTAGAGAACATGCCTAGGAATCCCTCATAATTGATCTAAGAATTAATTATGGAGTCTTAGGCGAAGATGGATCTTAAAAGGGTCACGAATGGAGATTTAGAGCCCCTTAAGCAAACGATATATATTTTCTCCCTTTTATGTTGAGTGAGTGGAATTTTGGTGAGTTCAAATCTTAGAGGAAAAGTTTAAGTGCCAACCCCTTGAGGGTAATAATAATGCAAATACAAGTTTAAAGCCCGAAAGGGGCAAAGCATAAGATCCTGTGAGATAGGTGGACGAGAGAGTATGATTATGATGATGAACCTCGTGCACACGTATGATGATGTGATTATGTTAGTTCCTTGAGCATGAAACTTTATATGCATAATTTGATGAATTGTTGTGTTTGAAATGCATAATGTTTCAAAGATATGAATGAAATTGAGAAATATGCTCATGTGAACTAGAAAGTTATGGCAATGAGAAAGTTCCATGAAAATGATGCATGTGACTGAAATTATGTGGCATGACTCAAATTTGAGGAAATTCGGAGAGTAGTGTTATGCCGCGAATTTCCGTCAAATTTGAGGGACAAAAGAAAGTTTTTGAGAAATATGAAGTTTAAAGTTATATGGAGACGCATTTCTCCTGCTAGATAGAGAAAGTAAACAGGTGGGGGTATGGACGTCGAGCCATCCAAAGCGGACAAAGTCGCTGGTCTTAACCAGTCGATGCGTTTCGAAGAAGGAGAAAGTCCCATGATGGGTGATCCTTAGGCCCCTACCGTACTCTGGGAGTCGGGATTATGATATTTATGATTCGCTTATCAAGAGGATAAGTAAGAACTAGTGACGACTAGTTAAGGTATGAGCTCATAGCCTAGTTTAAGGGGTGCGGTTACTATATTATTGGTGACACAAGTATGAGAAAAGGAAAGATGTTCAAAGAAAAGTTTCATGCCACACAATGTTGTTTGAATTATTGTTTGATTTACCTAAAGTGCTACCATGCATCCATGAAACATTATGTTGCATACATGCATTAAGAATCATTATAAAAGACATGGACCTTGGACAACGACCTTTGTGAAAACCTCATAATGAACCTATGCATGCTCAACCTTTTCATAATAAACCCAAGGTTCCTGGGACGTAAACGATGGCACTAGGATAGAGGACTTCCTCCTGAGATTCTTTAGTAAGAATTCTCACCCCTCTCTCTGTTTCTTTCCGTTACGTCTTCAGATATCGATGGCGTCGTTCGTGATTTTCATTGACCCGCCTACATGGGAGGTGCACTATGACCCCGAGCATCAGTCCTACCACTTCAAGGGTCATTGCGAGGTGCGCGTTTTTGCATATGTGGGACGCCCTTTTGCTTCCCCGTCTCCAGCTATCACTTCGATCCGACTTCACCCTTTGGCGACGACCTGATCTTTGAGAGGACACGACCAGAGATGAGCAGACCGTCATGCCCAACCTTCCTCGTCGGACGCGGATATCCTGAGTATGTTCCCCGTTCTCGATCAGAGGCTGATCCTTGGAGGGATCTTCCCCTTCGTTCCCTATGGGTCACGGAGGAGGTAGTGAGGACACGGTCACCCGGAGGCATGCGAGGCGCGTTCGACAGCAGAGAGGCGACCACGACGCGGAGGCCACGCTGTCCCCTCGATTCCCATGCCTAGATCTCCGCTTCGTTGGGCTACATCCGAGGAGCTTCGTAGTTCGCGGGCTACATCTCCCGGCGAGGACCGGCGTCACCAGTAGGCTTGGAGTGGGAGGGTAGTGATAGTTGGGTGTTTATCTTTTGGGATTATTACCATGTATTTGTCTTTATGTTTCCCATTGTCCTGCAAGCTCTCCACTAGTGCGGGTAAGACTTTATGTTTCTGTTATATCTTCTTGTGATGTACTAAACTATATTATCTAAAGTAATGAGGAATGATGTTTATGATGGATGTGTTCTTTAATGTTTATATTCTGTATGTTTTATTTATTCTTCCGCTTCACGTTGTTTATGTTACGCGCAAAGGCTCGCACTTTGGTTTATATAAATCATTTCAAAAAAAAAATTTACCGTATTTTCCGCTAAGTATTTTATAAATGAATTTAAAGAAAAGTAATAACTAATAATTAGTCTTGATACGTCCTAGGCGTATTGAGGTTAAATATTAGGGTGTTACAACTTCCCTAGAGATATTATGAGTTCCAAGCTATTAGCTATGAATAGTTATGTGTGTGATTTGGAGGGAAAAAATAAAGTTCGATGATCACGTATAGGAATAGCTAAAGTAAACGAGTTTATTTCTCCCATGTATGGTATTATTCACTATAGATACCATTTGGTATGAACTAAGTCTTTCCTATGTAAATAAAAGAGAAAAATGCACTAAATGATTATATTGCCATGAGTAAATTGAACCCTTGGATATGTCAAGGGCACTTTAAGGTAATCTCACTATATTTATCATATGCATACTCATGTTATTCTGAATTGCTTCCTAGGATTATTTACGTGTTTGAACATCATGACATATGTGCGTTAAGTGAGTGAATACTAAAAGAAACCCACTTTGGAAGGATAATTTGAAAGTTAAAAATGAATATTTGCTATGTAATGTATGATCAAATTTTCTTAATAAACCAAAATAACTTGGAATGATTACAATGACTTTTATACTCTATATTTGGGGAACGCCCAACTGAAATTTTAGAATTTTCACCCCCTATGTGTTTGTGTTCCCATGCATAGGTCTATCAGGAACAATAAAGGTCTACAAAAGAAATTAGAATTATAGTAGTTTAGTGGCTAAGATATGTTTGGATTTCTTAGTTATATGTATGTGTTTGTAAATACAATAGAGAACATATGTGTATTAAAGCTAATAGAAGAGTTTCCTTTTGTACTTGACTTTGTATTCAATAAATGTTTTGTTTCTTTGTTATATATTTTAATAGAATTATGAATTAGTTATGGTACAAATATATTGGACCCTATAGATATTTAAGAAAAAGTCCGGAGTTATAAGTAACAATTCCTGAGTCTAATGTCATGGTTTAAGGATGATGTTATACTTGGGATGGTGTGACAATGTCTTCTCGTAGTCCTCCGTATTTAATACATTCCAAGCTTCATCAGGAACATGATAAATGGTGGAGAATTTGCACAAGTTCCTGAAATTTCACGATGTATATGTCACACTCATGTTTCCTTACTAAGCCTTATGAATTCTAGTTCCTTTCCATTTTCTTTAAGGCAGGGAGTACTCCAAAGGCCTCCTTAAAAATACCCAAGTGATTCATGGAGAAGTCCCAGCAACCTCCTAGTTTAATTCCACCAAAACTCGGCATTGGCTTCCAGGACATATAGGAGCGAAGGCCACCTCTTGATCTTCTCTGATAGGCCAATACCGAGAAAATCTTTTCCATTGCTTTAATTCATTCTTCTTCCTTGCCTAGATTGAAGTCTCCTCTAAAGGGTATTAGGTTAGCTTTCCGAAACTCTATGAATTTTTTATATTCTATATCCATCTCTGCTCTCCCTAGTTTCCCATTGGATTTCTTGCAGGCATTTTGGTCTAATCTTTAAATTATTTGATTTGCCATTGTAGCTTGTTCCCTTATGGCAATAGCCATCTCATAGAAAGTACCCATCATGTCTTCGTGCTCTACGTTCTCATTAGTAATACATCTGTGGTTTGTCAATAAATTCCTGAACACACTAATAAAATATATTGAGTCGATCAGACTCAACACCATGCTAAGTGTGATAGCAACCAACTACAGGTAGCACTAGGCTATCATGTATATCTAAACCTTATATCCTATCATACAGACAAGATTCAAAGCATGCCTTATCTATACATTGGAAGCATAGTCAATCTATTCATCATAGTCCTACTAGGATAACTTCTCTTATACCATAATATAACACCTCCCAAGTAGAACATCATCTTTCAACCATGACATTAGACTTGGGTTGTTACTTATAATTAGTAGACCTTTCTTAAATATCTATATAGGGTTAATCGAATCATACAATAACTAATTCGAAAATTCTATTAAAATATATAACAAAGAAACCATATTTATTCAACATAAGTCAAATATAAGAGGAAGCTCTTCTATAGTTTTACTATACATCTGCCGTTACATACATAACAAAATAAAACTTGATCAGGGACTTCAAGTATAAAGCTTCCATAGTAGCCCCTCATTGTTCTCTTGAGCAATTCTTGAAGATGATATGGGAATACAAAACATAGGAGTGAGAATTGTGAAATTCTTAGTAGGCATTCCCCAAAAATACATAATAATATCCATGTCATTGTTATTGTCCTAGCCACTTCAATTTATTAAGAAAATGTGATCATACAACACATATTAAAGGTTCATTTTAAAGTTCAAAAATCATGCTTCCGAAGTGGGTTTCCTTTAGAATCCAATCACTTAAACATATGTCATAATACTCAACATCATAGTAATTCTTTCTAGTCAAATAATTTACTGAAATATGTGTATGCATATGATAAATGTAATGATGGGGATCTCATATCTTTCTTATCTTTCTTTACCCTTGACATATCGAAAGAGATCTCATCTTTCCATGCCCTTGACATACCAAAGAGGATCTCATATATTTCTTTTTCATATAAGAGCATTTATCATGAGCACTCACATTTACATACGTGTAACATCATCATTAAATTTACATAGCATACATGAGATTAAGTCATAACCATTTCATCATCATTTCAGTTTAGCATGCTGTGAGAATTTCAGTTCTAAAGAAAATTATGGATCAGCTACCAAACCACATCAAAACAGAGCAAAATAAATTTTCAGAGTTAGTTCAACATATCTATAAGACCTTATAAAAATTCCACCTCAAAATAAGGTCTCTAGCTATATTAACAAAATTCAACAAATTCAGAGGTCAGAATCTACTTATTTCCAACCAATAGTCAAAATTCTCAATTTTATTACCCTATTAAATGAATATATAAAATCCTACAAAAATTCAAAGTTGAACTTCAAGATGTCTTCAACATTGTGTAAATATTTCAAGTCAAAATCGATCATTTAACATAGTAACAAAATTAGACAAATTCATGCTCCAAATTTGACTGTAGTAGAAACCTTGACCAGCTCGATTCTTTAGTTTTTAAAAATAGTAAAATCATTTAAAATGACTCAAGAAAAATATTGGAGATACTTTCATATGTTAGCTACATCTGATAAAATTTTTAGCTGAAAATAAGGTCTCTAAATTAATAAGAAAAATCATGTATTTTGAGCTGCTTGCTTGAAATTCGAGTTTTAGCAACCTGGTTCACAATGTACTTTGACACAAAGAGTTCTCTAACAACATCAAATCATTACACCCAATTAAACACATCAAAATCTACAATTCAATAAATTGAAAATCTCAAGCCAAATCATTAAAATAATTTTCAGAATTAGTTTGAAGGAAAATTGATTAAAGAAAATCCTACTTGAATCTTTAAAGCTTTTTTCTTAGAGCAACCTTTCCCAAGTGCTTTTCTCCATTCAAAACCCTTCCAAACAGCCCTTAACCCTCTCTTTGGCAATGATGTATGATAGCTCAAAGTGGAAAAATAGTGATGGATTAAATTTCTAATAGGTTAGATTTGAAGATTGTGAGGAGTAGAGTAAGTTTGGTGAAGAAAACTTGTAATTTTAATAACTTTGAGCTTAAGCCTTGAGACCATGGAAGTTGGGTTTTGGGGTTTGGAGCAAAAAGAACATGGAGGCTAAAAAGGATTATGGTTGGTCGGAATTTGGGAAGAATTGATAAGGGTTCATGATTTTATTTAATTTAGGTAAAATGTGTATTCATTTAGTTTGCTACCATGAAAATAGATTTCTTAAAATAAAAAATGTGCCCTTTTTGTATGAATCTTATTGGCTCTTAATAAGGGTAGTGATGTGGCATATTTCTAAACCATACACTTCCTTAGGTGGCAATTTGTAGTACAAGTTTCATATGATGTAAGAAAGCACATATAATTTAACTAAATGGGAAAATGTCATACCCATAAAACAAATATTATCCTAAATTAAATTATGGGTCCAAAATTTTCATTTCTAACCCTTAGTAACCTTAATCCTATATTTTCTCAATTTCGGCCATCTCAGATCCCAATTCTAAGGTTTCGATTGTCTCGATAGCCTATTGGCCTGCATGATTACTATTCACATTTTTTTCCTAAGCCATTCTTATCAAAACTAGTTTTATCTAATTCATGAAATTCTAATTAATAAAGTTCAAATAAAAAATTGAAATAAACTTCAGTGTTACAGAAATCTTCATTGTATATCAATTTCTAAAGGCAAAGGCTACTTTTTGAATATATGATACTCATTTCTTGTTCTAGATTTTTCATTGTGTGTCAAACATACCGACATCCATTTCAAGGATAATTTATCACTTCATTTAAGTTTTGAATCTTTTGAATGAGATTAAATATGTTTACACATGATATTGTGAAAATATAACTTATTTTAGGGACTTGTATGTTACGAGAGTAGTCCTCACATTGCTTGAACTAAGAGAAAGATTAGTCCTTGTGCAAAATATTTTAACAAAATTGGTTTATTCTCATTCAAAATTTTAAGCAATAACACTTTCTAAAGGGTTTGGAGCTAACACTCTTGACTCTCTATTGGGCTTCTGCCTTGAGAGCCCCCAATAGGTGCGATTGTCGATCTATAAGTCACTCGACACATGCTTAGTCCATAGCCCTCGAGCTCGGATTATTTATATGGGATATTCCAAGCTTATTTTGCTTAGATCCCATTTTCCAACCTATGTGTCATCTTTTTCCCTTGTTGCTTTGACTTAGACTCGATCTTCTCGAGCTATTTGCTTGGTATCTTCCTTGGGACACCTCTTCTCCTTTAATGGTTATTTGGGGTTGTGTGATGACACTTGTCACTTCTCTAGAGGTGGGCGATCCAATCGTGGCAGTGTGACAATTATTATCCTCTAGATGGTCATCCTTGACCATTAGATTTTGATTGTTGATTTCTCATCTATTGATTGGCTTGATGGTAGAGATTTTGAGTGTAGTGGAGTTAATAGTTTTGAGCCGTTGGATCTAACCACTCTTTGTTTCCTTTCGTTCCACTTCTTTCTTCTCACCTTTCTTCATTTTTGAAGAGATTCCTTATTTTAGAGACTTCCAATATGCTTTTCACCTATATTCAACAATTGTTGTTGGTGCATAATCCTCTTATTTCTTACTCATAATTGGCCTTAGAGCTTCTTGCTTTCCTTTCATAGAGATTTGCATGCCCTTTTCGTCCTTAGGAACTCAATGTGGGTCTTTCTTTTTCTAATTTCTTTTTGTCATCGGTTTTGAGCATCTTTGTTTCAGAAATTGCTAAAGGTGTTAATTTTGACATTGTTCTCATTTTCACTCGTTTGGCATTCTAATGACATTTTATGGGTTGCAATGGGCTCTTGTTGTTGTTTTTCTTTTGTTTATTAAGCCTTTATATTTCTTTGTTTAAATTCTTTGGATTTTCATTTGGTTGCTTGATTCTAAAACCTTAGGGTAGATGATTGTTTGTCTTGTCCCTTCTCTATCTCTTTTTTTTTTCTTTGCTACTTTTATTTTCTCAATTTTGAGTTTTTGGCCCTATTCATTTGTCTTTTCAGAATGTCATAAGAGAGTTTGGCTAGTACTAGGGCTATTAAAGAGTCCTTGGCCAAATGTGTAGCCGTTACTATTTTTTGGATAATGTTGAAGTGAAGAACACATATTCCCTATATATTGATGAAGGTTTAGTAACCTATTTTTAAAATGAATACCATGTTACCGACCTTTGTAATAGAGGAATACCTAAGATCACTACTTGTAGTCCTCAAGATTGGGTTTGCCATATCCTTGGGACTTTGATAAAGAGCCTATATTCGTCTTTGTGTATGATGTCTTCTTTACCACCTTAGGTATTAAGCTTCCATTTTCGAATTTTGCTTGTGAATGTCTAACCTTTATTAACATAGCCCCATCTAGCTTTACCCCAATGGTTGGGCTTATATCTGAAGCTTTTTTAAGGTGTTGATGAAGTAGTTAGAAGTTAAGCCTGGAGTTGAAAAGTGCATGAGAAGGAGGGTTGAATCGTGCTTTGGCTTTTCTTTCCTTTTTAGTTTCTGAAAACATAACAGGCATTATCAAGTGTAAACTTGAAGTGCAACGGAAATAACGTCAGGATATGTTAGAAAGTGACTTTTTGAACTAGAAAAGAGATATGAAAAAAAAAAGTTTGAATAAGTTTTTCAGCAAAACAAATATGATAAGCACATAAGATAATATAAAGGAGATTTAGGGGAGAAAATACTTTACAAGAGTTTTTATATTGTTTAACCAACCTTCTACATGCAATTCTCAATAACCATTGAGTTTCACTAATCAACCCTTCTCCACCCCGAGAAAGTCACTTGAAACCCTACTGTCACTTACAAGTGGTCTTTAACTAGCCTTTTCAAGCTATCTCACAACAATCAATACTAGATCAGGTTACAAAGAATATGTTTAGGTTGGTTCACTTAAATGAACAAACACTCAAGTTTTCTCTAGATGAATCAATGTATGAGCTAAAAACTTGGGTGACTTCTTTTTAAAAATTCTTCCTAGGAAGAAACTATAATCTAATAAGAAAGTAGAAAAAAGATTTTTACAAAGATGAAACTAATTACAAGCTGTAATAGTTTTACAGAAGATGAGAGAAAATTTCTTTAGCGTTTCACAAGGTAATGATCAAAAGTCTTAAGTTGTAAGCACACCATCTTTTATACTTGATCTTCATTTATGACCGTTGCCCTTGATCGTTTTCCAGTGACATGTGTTGATAATCTTTTTGTGTCTTGGAAATGAAGTCTAGAAGAGTAGCTTTGCATGTCAATGTTACTTTTTGTAGTTGCATAAGCCATTGTCTAATAGAGGTTTCTGAGTCCACCTCCAAAAACTACTTTTTGCTTTTTGAACGAGATTTCTTGAACTTTTTCTTCTAGAAGTTGGGCCAGTTGACCAAGTTGAAAAGAGATGTCAATATCAGTCCCTAACTAATTTTGACTTTAAATTTGAATTTCAAATTTTCCCTCCCATTTCTATAAAGTGCATCATTTACAGTAAACGTGCTTTCTAAAGTGTTATTTTAGTTTTGGACCCCTTTTGATCTTCTATGCTTCAATCAGAGGTTGTTGTAATTGATATATAACGATTATGATGATTGAAGATGGTAACCACACTTTGCTTCAAAGTTGGATTGAAATCTTCACTTGAATAACTTTTTCTAAAGTTGCGTGATACTTTCTGAAGATCTAAGTCTTGGTTTCTTATTCTTAAAAATTTCCTTTCATGTTCTTACCATACTAACGTCCATTTCGGATTATTTTTCATTTTTAAGTAAATCTCTTTAAATGAGATTCAACATGTTTACACATGATTTCGTGAAATTAACACTTGTTCATGAAGTTGTATGATAAAGAGAATGAACCTATTTGCATACTCAAGAAACTCAAGCAAACAATTAGTCCTGGTACAAAATGTTTTCACAAATTTGATTTTGTTATCACTCAAAACATTTAGCATTGATGCTTTTGAAGGTTTGAAGCTAACAATTTCCCCTTTTTTATAATGATAATCTCAATTTTGTGAAGGAAATATATGAGTAGATATTGATCAAGAGAATTCTATATTCTTTCAAAATACATTTGATAGAGTTTCAAAAGGTCTATTCTTAAGGTGTGATATAGATGAGATCAAGACATTTCACAATCTTAAGTGACTAGAATTAGAAGCTCTTTTATTTCAAAGAAAGTTTTTAAATATATCAGAGCACTTTTGAGAAGTATCAAAGCAAATCTTTGAAAGGGTTGGAGCATTTAAGCTTTATGAACAAAAATAACTTGATTTCAAGTCATTTGACTTTCTAAATTAGGTGAATTTGAATAAAGAAGACAATACTCGTGGTATTCATTCTTGATATTGAATCCATACACAACACAACTTTATCCAAATCATTTTTGACATACGATGAAATAACATAGTGCATAAAAACATGCAACAGAGAAACTTTGCACAAAGGAAGTTTCTAAAACTAAAAAAAAATGATCACATATTTATATCTATAAGAGCAATATACAGCATTTTGTCATAACACCTAAACATGTGTATCAAAGCATGATTTGCATGAGAAAATTCAAGATTGTGTGATAGATCATATATATCAGAGCATAAAAATAATATATATTAGAGCCATAAAAGATATGTATTAGTGCTAAACATAAAATATGTCAGAGCATATGATGGATGTACACTACAAAAAAACATGTGAATTACGGGGGAATTAGGGTAGTTCCCAAAATCCCCTACAATATTCAGTAAATTAATTCTTTTAGTGACCGCCATAATCTTGGTGAAAGAAATGGCGATGAAATTACGACGGTTCTAAAACCGCCACAAATCGCAGTGAATTATGGTGGCTTGGTAAATTATGGTGGTTAGAACCGCCTTTATTTACCATTAATTATTTTTATGTCATTTTTTTACTTTTTTTTTAATAAAGTAGTGGGAAAAAGAGCATTTCCACTCTTTAACATTTTAACTAGTTATAAATAGATACCTTAACTTCTAAATATTCTAATTAATGTTAAATACATAATCCTCAAAATTAGACATTTTATTCAATTTTGGGTTTAGCTAGATAGGTGACGTGGTAAAATATAATGATATGTATCACAATTTCTTTTAATTTTTTAAATATTTTCTTTATTTATATTATTTAATATTTGTAAAAAATACATATCAATAAAAATTTAAAAAATATTAACTAAAATTTTGGCATTCATTGCTTAGAAATGAGGATGGAAGCTCAAATTAAATGTCAACTCTTCTAAAAGGATGCATTATCTCTTATTTTTTTAATCTTATAATAAAAATAATGAACTATAGTAAATTGAGCACATTTTGTGCCTTTTTTTTTATTTCAATTTAATTTGAAACTTGTTTTGTTACTAAAATTATAGTTATATTCCTTTTAAAATAGAAACAAAATTGATAATGGATAAAACTCAAACAAATTTTCATCAAACATATACACACACACACACACACACATATTTTATAAATCGTTTGTTTATTGTAAACTTTTAGATTTTAACTCAAATTTTATTATACTTTACTATACAAGAACTTTCAAAATTTTAAAAAGGACTAATTTTAAAGAATATGTTAGTTAAATGATTTAATTAAAAATTTAAATAATATAAAAGAAAAAAAATAATAATTTTTTTTTAAAAATAAACTTATCAATCCAAGAAAATAAAATTTTTTTATAATTAAATTTGAGATAAAAATGAGACCTCAAAAGTCAATTATAAGAAGTAAGGAGAAATAAAAAACACAAGCCTAAAACCCTTCCTCTGATGAGAAAACCAGCGCCACTCTTCGTTCCCATTTCACTCTTCGCGCGAGAGAAATTTCCTTTCACTGAAAACCCCCGCCACTCCAGTGTTCATTGAGAAAAGCTCCGCCCAACCCCGCACCAGGCTGTACGACCTCTGCCCAGCCAACCTCCGCATCGCGCCCCACCCGCACCAGGCGTCGCGACCATCTGCCGCGACCACTCAACCTCCGCATCGTGACCGCCGAACCCCGCACCAGGCGTCGCGACCTCTGCCCAGCCTCACTCGCGCCGCTGCCTCATCCGCGCAGCTGGCTCACCAGCACCACCATCTTCAAAGCGTTGCCTCTCTCTCTGTCTTCCACCTTCAAAGCGCGTCCTTTGCACAACCAAAGACGACGCCGTTGCTTCTTCACCGCCGGTCGTTCGGAGCCTCCGCTGGTCACGGTTGTGGTCCCCACACTCCGCCGGTCAGTCACTGCTTCCATCTCCCTTTTGCCTTCTCCCTCATATATCTCACATACAAATCTGAAGCTTTTGTTCCAACCCATCATCAAGTTCTAATTTTTTTTAGAGCCAAAACTGAAACTTTTTTTGTGGGGTGTCTTCATAAATACTCATTTCTGTGTGAAGATTTAGCTGTAATAATTTAGACCCAGGTGCTTTATGGGAGTTTGAGGCTTTAAAATTGGTGTGAGGTTGACCTCCAAAAGCCTTTTTGTTTGTTACTTCTTTTTTTATTTTTTTGTGTTTCTTTCTACAAACAAGATTGGAATTGCTTGATTTGATGGGTGTGGAGACTAGTGAGGTTGCTGATGAGTTTTGCAACCTTGTTGTAGTGAACTAATGATGTAATGGTTCTGCTAATTTTTGAGCTTGTGCCTGATTGGTTTCTACAAGTTGGAAGACCTTGCCATCTTGTTGTGCCCTTTTGTGATCTTTGCTTACTTGCCATAGTGGTTGGCCATTTGTATCACTTGTATGCTAGATGGCATTTGCTTGAGGAAGCATTGTTCATTGGGAAGTCCTTTTGTTTTGATTAGTAGTATCCTTTCCATGGAAAGGCATCAAAGCTTTATGTTGCAGTATAAGGGTGACTTTAAGATGAATTTGATTGTAACATTGTGGTGCCTTCCATGAAATGCAGGAGTTTTGTGTTGAGAATAAAGATCGTTTGAAGTAGTTTACGTGCTTGGTGTTTTTGGACTCTTAGTAAGCATTGTTGAATTGTATCCTTCCTATTTGATCATGTGGCTTCTTATGATTTTCATAACTCGCCTATGTAGTATGAAGTTTTGTACATACATCATCCAAATATTCTAATTTGGACTTCAGAGGAAATATGAATGCAATATAACTTCTGTTTCTATCATCAAAATTTCAAAAATTTCCGTCATTCCATGATCTTACAGATCTATCATAGAGTTGAAGACTCTAGAATCTGTCAAATGGTCTGCAGTTATTGTAAGTAATCAATTACTAAATCATTTTAGGTACATTGCACAATGTTGCCATGATTAATCTTCTATCTTCTCTGCATATATCCAATGTCCCCCTCCCAAAGTAAGCAAAGCCGCGTTAAGATTTATCAAGAGAACAGAAAAAAACTATTATTTCACAGTTAATATTTTTGTGTAGTACTAAAGGGCTTAAAATGGCCTTTAATTGCCCACATATTTATTACATAGATCTGTCCAATTTGATTCCTCTAATTTCTTATTTCAGCAATATCATACCGAAAAATTATGCTATCTTTAAGTTTACATAATTGATTATTCAAATTAGACATCTAATTTCTTTCTTAGGTACTTGCTTTTGCAGGCTATGCTGTGTCAGGCTTCATCTTCTACACACTTGCTCCTTTTGTTTTAAAGGTCAGTTTCCTTCTAATTGAATGATTTAGCACAACACCATTCTCCAGATGAACTACAGATATTTGCATAAGGGGGATTATTTACAATGCTATAGCTGTTTATCCAATAATTTGATTTCAGAGTGGGGTTATTTACACTCAGAAGTGGGTATAGCTAGCTAGTGTGATCTATGTATTCATTTATTAATTTAACATAAAAGAATATTGTTAAGATCTGAATAATATGTCCAATTGATGAATTAAATCCCTTGTGTTGTATAACTTTTTGCATTGTTCTATGACTCTATCTTTTCAGTTTGATAATATCAAAGCTAATAGTGATGATAAGCTTGGAGAGTAACAATTTCCATGACTTGTGCATTCAATATAATCTTTCAAATAATAAGAGTTCCAATGCTGGGGTCACCGACATGCATAGTCCAAAGTTGAAACATTAGGCTATGATTAGGAGTTTTGTAGATGATGGAAGAGAGTGACTAATAATGGAATGAAGAGAAAGGTAAAGAGTAGAGTGTAAGAAACTATGACACTCCTTGTTTGGGAGTTATTTTCATTCCCTCCTTGACCCATCAATTTGGAGGTAAAAAAAAACTTGGTTGAGTGGCAAGGGTGGAACACATTGTCCCTTATTAGGGTTGCCACTCACTCCCTTAAAATTACTTCCAAACATTGATCATTTAACTTCAGCCTTGTCATTCCTTGCCACTCCATCCATTTTCAGTCTCCCAATCCTTAGTAACAAAACTAACAATAAAAACAACTCAGTTATAGGTGGTCCTGATTGTGGCAACTCAAGCCAACAAAGGACAAAGGTAGAAAACATTTACAACCAAAAACTATTGCTATCAATCCAACATATCCAGAAACCAAATAATTTCTAGTGTACTGATCAAGCTTACAACATTCCCATCACCAATGCAACCTTCTCCCAACCTGGCCTCATTGATCCATCACCATCTCAATTCACTTTTCTTTTTGTCCCTCCTTGTCTTCCATGTCAACTTTTTGCCTTCAAGGTTTTTATTTTGTACTAGAGTGCCCACAACTTTCCACGTAATAGTAATAATCCATAAACAAGTTTAATGTAATAGCATTATTTCAGGTGATGTTCTTCATGCCAGTCCTTATCATTGCATTAAATTTTGGTTTCGATAGGAAATGTAAGTCTAGTTTCCACTAAGCTAATTACTCATATTAATCACCCTTTTCTTCAATCTCCTGCATGCAAGTTTCTCTAAATCAGTGTTTTGATTGTCCTTAATCTCCCATTATAAAGAGCATTGTATATTTTTTTTTTGGGTTACCAGTTAACTGTAGTGTTCAGTTCTTTCTTATTATTTTCTCCCTAGTTTCCTTTGAAGAAGTGATAGTGTTTATGACTATTTTATAGTGTTCAACTAGGTACTGATTAATTACTAGGCATGACTTTGTTGTTCTTCTTTCTTAATATGATGGTGTTGATTTTAGTTTGCTGGTTCATGGTTGTGTATATGTAAATTTAATTTATCTATCACATCTACCTTTCTATGTTTGTGCACTTCTAAGGATATTGAACAATTCTTTTGATGCTCCATTCCTTGGTTAGAAACTTCCTGTGGAATGATCAATGAAACGGCTTATATTCTATCTTTTATTTATTTGTACTTTGTTGTTGGCATTGATATGAAACATTCCTCTGATTTGTAGAGTTATGGTCTTTGTTCTTCAATATTTAATAATCTGGTCCTTGCATTTAATGGTAGTATAACCAACTAAATTTGTTTCTATTTCTACAATTTCTTTGACAATTGTTCTTATCACTTGAGTGTAGGTCAAGAAGTACTTACGCATTGTGTGCCTATATAGCTATGAAGGAAGGAGGACGAATGCCGGATGAGTTAGCAACATTATTCCCTAATCTTACTTCATAGGTACATAAACTATTGTAGTTTAATAGAATTCTAGGAGAGTAAGAAAGACTCTCAACACACTCAATTTAAACTTGATTTTTAGCATGCTAATGTTTTGTACTGAATATATGTTTATTTTTCCATGCTTTCTTGCTCATATATATAATGCTCTTTTTTGTTATGAAAGAAATGCTTTAAAATTTGTCTATGGATAAAAACTAAAATACACCATTCTTGTTGAAGCTTAACGAAATATGATACCATGAATCTTGAACTCACCTAGCAGACCACAATAGAATGGTTATGCAAACCACGATGGTTATTCTTACTGTTGCGTGCCCTTGGTGATTACGGGTCTAGGAAAATAACTATGAGATAGCATTATTGCATATTGTGCAAGAGGACAATTTAGTGGTAGTCCCTTAGAATAATCTCAGCTGGTATGCGCAATCAACTTTTTTGCAACTTTGTGATACCATTAGTGTGAATGGAGCAAGTAAAGATGCCATAAGATTGAGGTTATTCCCTTCTCATTAAGGGATAAGGCAAAATGTTGGCTACAATCACAACCAAAAAGGAGTATCATTCTTGGGACAATCTTGTCTCAAAATTTCATAAGAGATATTTTCCTCTTTCAAAATTTGTTAATTGAGGTATGAAATTTATTGTTTCCATACCATATGTTTGTAAATTGGAAGCAAGTGAAATTTTTTTCATAGCAGTTGAAACCCACTACTAAAGCTATGGAAGCATTTTTGTAAGGGGTCACTAAATATCATTTATTAATTTAGCTTATATTAGTTTATATATCTTTCTTCAGGTATCAATAAAGGAAGTGGGCTAAGATCATAGATGGAAAAAACAATAATCAGCAACTAATCACCCGAGTCCATGTACATAATTTTTTTTATTAATTATTGGTGTGTTATTTGGAATTACTTTCTTTTGGTATACTAGTTGGAATTACTTTCCTTTTAGATTTATAAGTACTTATGTCTCAAGTTTAGTACTCATTTTATACTCAATTAATGTATCTTTCTATTGGATATCATATTATCATGTTTTGATCATATGTATTTTTGTTTTTATGTGAAATTTACAACTACAAAATAATAGCTAATGGGGTTTCATATTGGATTAAAAATTTGATATAATTTTTACATTGGGTTGCTTAGTGTTTTGAGAAAATGGTAGTTGATAACCATCGCAATTTACCAAGATCACTGTTAAGAGAAAAATAGAGGTTAGACCTGTCAAAATTCACATTGAAAAAAGTGGTGGTTGAAACTGCGCATCACCAAGCATGAGGGTGTCATATCGTCAAGAATAAAACGGCGATTTTAAATTGTCGTAATTCACATCGAAACCGCCACAATTCATCAAGCACGATCGGGCCATTGTCAAGAATAAAGATGCTAAACCGCCTAATTCACATGAAAAAGTGGTGGTTGAAATCGCTCAATTTACTAATTAAGTGTCGTCTTGTTAAGGGAAATGGAAAATGTAAAAAACGATGATCTAACCTACCGTAATTTTCATTGAAAAGCGGCCCTTCATCCCGTTATTGTGGGAGCTTCTTTTTAACCGTCGTAATTTACCGAATGACATTGGTAATTACGACGGTTCCTTGAACCGCCATTCTCTTAAAAACCTGTGATTACAAACCACCCTTATTCCCTAAACAAACCGCCACAATTCACTCTTTTTGTAATGGTATTAGAGCATAATTCTAAAATTTATAAGATATGCATCAAGATATATGATAAGGTCTTCAAGCAAGATATATATAAGAAAACTTAACATCTAAAGGATGAACTTATCATATATGTATCATAGTAATATTTCAAGATACAGCAGTAGTAATAAATAATAAAATGTTCAGAGCAAAACATCAAAAAGAATGAACAAAAACAATGGGTAATAAATGTTGTAGGCATGAAGTTCTTCTTAGTCTAAACTCCCCAAAGTTTGAACCCCTTGATTTTCTTAGCAGAAGATTTTCTTTATTTTCTTCATATTTTCTTCTGCCTTCTCCCTTTTAGCATTATCAAAAAAGGTGTGTTGGAAACCACACCATCATTGGCCCCTCCTCCTAACTTCTTAAAGTTCAACAGGAACTCTTTATGTCTTCTCAATTGAGCTTTTACTCTATCCAACCATGAAGCTATGTCATGCCGATTATGTAGTATGTTGGACCTCTGAGAAGCTTGGTTGAGGTTAAGGTTGAGGTTGGCTTGAGAAATGGGTTACTCTTGTTGCGTTGGGTTTAGGGCAACTTCTTTTTCTATATGGACAACAGGAGAAATCAACAGATGTATGAGCAAAGATGGTTTAGAAACAGGAACAGAGAGTAGGAAAAAGAGCCTTTTCAAGACTAGAAATAGAGGAGTAGCATAAATGAGTGTGAGCCAGTCTCAGAATCTCCTTTGATCCTGCCTTCCTCTGAGGACTCTGGTTTAGAGTTTGTAAGATTAAGATGGAATAGAGGATTCTTCTTTCTTTTGGTCCCATCTTGCTCCTCAGCGCTTCCGTTTTTCTAACTTGAGAAAAGGTCTCTATAGGCTCAGCCCTATTTGATTATGATTCTCCCTCATATTCTTCAGCCTCTGAGCTCCTCTCAATGAGGATCACTTTTCTTTTTCCTTTTCTTTTTCTTGCATCTTCAATTGCCTTTTTAGTATTTGTATCTCTTAATCTAGCTCCGCCCTTCTAACACGTGTTGGTGCATCTGTTCTTTCGTTTCAAGGTTTTGAAGGAATTTAAGGTGTACTCAGGACCTTCCATGCACTCGAACAACTCCTCAGCCAAAGGGTAGTTCAAATGTTGAAAGATTTTGGTCAGCAATACCCCATTGGGAACAGGAGCAGTTCTCTCTTTTTCTTTGGAAATGACACTTACTCATATAATCTATTAATTGGAGGTGGTTATCTTTCCTCTTTGTTATCAAATAGAGAACAACATGTAGTCCAATCCAATAAGCAAGTTAGTACTTCCTAATCTTGAGAAAGAGAGAATTTGTAAACCCCTAATGTATAACAAAGTACGCTCGAGTCGTATTTGGTTTTTAAGTTAAAGGATCACTTCTTGGACCTTAGCTTAACCTTGACTTTATGGAAATACTAGCAAAAATATGGGCTTTTTTTTTTCTTTAGACATTACTTAAAAAATAGAAACATTTGCGTGTAAGTAGCATTTGACACTAAACCACAGCTATGAGTGAACATTTAGCATAATATTATCATCTAAACACCAAGACAATCTCAAGCCCATCACATGAAATACCTTAATATATATATATATAGTGCCACATGCACAACCACCTAATTTTCTACTAAAGCCGTGATACATAGTAGTAAAAAGCGTAGTGAATAAGCATTCCAAACGGCTATATGGGTCCAGGATACAGGAGTCCAAACCAAAATGATAGTCATATGTCAAAGAGATATAAGCAGGGTAAATTTCTAATAATCCAAGGATGTCTCAACATAGCTATCTCTATTGTCTTTGAACTCAAACATTTAGCGCTAACACGTCCTACTCGTCTAGAAGATTACATGGAAATTTTAAAAAGGGTGAGAATCCTAATGAATCTCAATAATAGCAAAATATACATGGTGCCATCATATATCTTCGCTGGACTTGGTTTATCATAGAAAAGGTGTACATGCCACAATGCAGTCCTAATTTTAAAGTTTTCACAAATGTTATTATCAAGTGGACATTTCATTTTAATATAGTCTTCATCATGAATGCATCAATTATAGCTATATGTATGTATTTATATGCATGAGAGGAGTTTCGCACAGAATATAAATTTCACAAGGGCATGCATGCATGGAAAGAACAAACATATAACTTAGGCCACATGTATGCATAAAAGAATGAAACACAACTTGTAAGTACATGCATGCATGAAAGGGATTGTGTAACACCCTTAAAATTATTTAAAAATTAATTTGAGTTTTATTAGTCGTAATTTCAAAATTTGACTTAGCAATGATAAAGGTGGCCCAATGGACATGAAAAAAAAAAATTTGGGTCGGGATGAATAGTGACTTTGTGGGCCATCGGACACCTTAAACCTGAGATCTAGACGAAGAAATGCTCTGGACTGAGAAAAGAGAGGGTTAAGGTTAGAAATGATAAGGAATGAGAAGTTATACCTAGCATTAATTTTTGGATAATGTTTGACTACTCGGGTAAGTGTTTCATCCGTTCGGTAGAGTTTTGATGTGTGATTTTTAACACGTACAAGTTACTTAGTGGCCAAGTAACTTTTACCAACCACTTTATGCCAAGTGGATTGGCATGGATTGAAACTTGAAAAGTAAGTTTCAATCATGATCTTTCATTTATTATATTTTATTTTGGAGCCAATATCTCATCGTTCGATGGAATTTCGATGTGCAGTTTAACACCGAAAAAGCTACTTGCTCCCAAAGTCAAAGTGAGCCACTTATCTTGAGCCAAATGGATGGCCAAGATTCATTCTTTGACCAACAAAACAAATCCTAGCTATCCATCTCATTATTTCTTTTCAAAGAAAGAAATACATACTTTGACTACACAATTATGACATCTAACTCAAGATAAATACAAAGCCACCAACCTTATCACCCCAACATCATCATTTTCGGCTAAGAGGCCTTGAAACACACCCCTCCATTGTTCCTTTCTCCAACCTTCATTCTTGCTTTCAAATCCCCAAAACCTAAGCTCAAAGTCACTAAAACACCAAGATTGCTTCACAAAACTTGTCTACTCTCCATAATCTACCAACCTAACCGATTAGAATTGAATCCATAACCTTTTTATACTTTGAGAGTTACAATCTACGCCTAAGGAAGGTTTTGGTGTGGTTTGAGGCTTTGAAGTGAAGGAAACCATTCTTGGATCATCCTTGGAGCCAAAATCCTTAAAGCCACCAAAGTAGGACATTTTAAACCTCTTTTGCTTCAACTTTGTTTTTGGGATTTTCTTACTATTTTCACTTAGATTTTGGTTGAATTGGTTGATAATATACTAATAGTGATGTGTTAATTTTGGTGGAGTGGTTTGATGTTTGATGAGTTGCATTTATGCACTCATTTTTTGTCCTAACTCTGGATATTTTGCATTTGAATTGTACTTAATTGATGGGTAATTGGTAGATTAACATTTAGTCCTCATTAGGTATCATTGAATAAAATCATGGTTCTTTGCACCATTTTGATAAATAAAAATATTTTGGAGCTTCATGTACTTTTAATCCTCTTTTGTGGTGTTATTTGCTTCCAAGGACTTCCCATGTTGGTGTATGAAGACCATATATGTGCATGGAGTTTGTACCAGATGTTCAATTAGAGTTCTGGAGCTCATTTACAAGAAGTATTGCAATGGAAAATTTGTATCTCTTTATAGGGATCAATTCAGACAAATGAAGATGTTTTGGAAAGCTCAAGAAGTCCTCTATAACTTCAATGTTTAGCTCAAAACCCAGTTTACTGCCTTTTGGTGAAAATCAATTTGCAAGATTAAGGTTGCTCTAATGCTCTGATGTTGTCTAGTTTGACTCTCAGTTAGTATTTTGCCAATATCCTAGGACAGATGTTGATTAAGGTGATTCTTGTGGCGTTAGAAAGCTTATTCATAGAGCCCTCATTTCTAGGCCGAAGAGCTAGTTCGAACGTTTTGGCCTCAAAATAGGATTGGAGTATTCAGTCTACCCGCCGGAGTAATAGAGCACTGCAACTTCAGGAATTTCTCATAGGACCGCCCCATGTCTTCAAATGACCACCCAGCGGTCATAAGTGAGTAGTGCATCGAGTGAGATGCGATTTTTGGCTAGAAGCTCAATTTTGGTGGACTCATTATTAGGTCAATACGAAAAAGGACGAGGAGACTCTCATACTCTCAGAAGACTCTTTCTCTAGGTTTTGAGAGTTCCCAATTTTTGTTTTGCTCTATTTAGGATTGTAATTTACAACTTTCTTTCAACAATGATTATGATACTCCCCCGTCTAGGAGTAATCTCTTTCCGTGTGCAAGCAATGAGGATTAAATTTGTTCTTGAGGTTCCCACTTTTAATTACAATTCATGGTTAGTTTTTCTTCCCGTTTACTTTTTCTTTTGACATCAATTGCGAAGATTATTGTAATTGTGTTTTGAAGAGTTATTTGGTTGTCCATTCGTTCGTGTGTAGAATTTATATACCATTGGGTATTGGGTCGATTGATTTAATTACATCTAATTGGTAAGGGATTGAAATTAACTCGTTAGGAATTAGGTTACTTGGAATTGGTAGTTAAACGGCATAGGTTCATAGAATCACGATCATGAATTACTAGTTCATATGTTAGCCAAACCCTTAGTGAGTATCCATGCATGACCTTGAAGTAGAATTGCATTATTTGTAACACCCTAATATTTAACCCAACACATCTAGGACGTATTAAGATTAATTATTAGTTATTACTTCCCTTTAAAACTTGTCTGAAAATTACTTAGAAAAAATACGGTAAATTTTTTTTTTTTGAAATATGTGAAACAAAATGTGAGCCATTGAACACTACATAAGCGAAACATAAAGCATAAGAGAAAATAAATCATGCAATACAAAAGCAATAAGAGCACCTCAATCATAGAAACAACCATCATAATATTAAATATCATAGTTTAGTACATCAACTTGGATATAAAAGACATAAAGTCATTCCCATGTAAGTGGGAGAGCTTTAAGTGAAATAGAAATATAGGAAAGAAAGAGGTAAATATAAACAAAATACATGAAAGCCCCAAAGGATACACCCAGCTAAAAACAAACCCTCCCTTCTAAAGCCTACGGATTACGTGAATTCTCGTCCTGGAACGTAGCCCTCAAACTGTCGAGCTCCTCAAATGGCCCAACGAAGAAGGGGGCGTGGGCATACGTATCGACTAGCGACATGGCCTCCTCGACAGGGGCACCTCTCGAGTAACGTACACGCCTCGCAGCCTCGGCTTTAGAGACCGTGTCCTTACTACCCTTACCGACGACCAAAGGCACCAAGGGGCGAACCCTTCCAAGAGGGTCGGTCTGAGACCTCAGAGATGTTCCTCCACAGCTTAAGGTATAGGGCACATACTCGGATAGTCATGCACCGCTAAGATGAAGGTCGGGCATGGCGGGTCTCGCCCATCACGGGGCCACGTCCTCTCAAAGATCAAATCATCACCATAGGGAAGGTTCGGGGAAAAAGAGAAGCTTGGAAAGATGATGCAACGGCGTCCCATGTATGCAAAAATGCGTACGGCACAATGACCTTCAAAATGGTAAGACTGATGATTACATCGTAGTGCACCTCCCAAACAGGTGTGTCAACAAAGATCACGAACGACACCATTTATACGTAGAGATTAACGGAAAGAGAAACAAAGAGAGGGTGAGAATCTTGCTAAAGATCTAGGAAAATCCTCTATCCTAGTGTCATCGTTTACGTCCCAGGAACCTTGGGTTTATTATGAAAAGGTTAAACATGCAAAGGTTCATTATGAGATTTTCATAAAAGATAATTATCCAAGGTCCGTGCCTTTTATGATGAATCTTAATGCATGTATGCAGCATAGCAAGATATGAATGCATGACAATACTTTATGCAGGAGTCAATAAAACATCTCATCAATAATTAAATTCTCATATAAGTGGCATGTACTTTCTCATAATCAACTTCTCTCTTTCATAAGCAAAATGCTTCACATCTTTTCTTTTTCAAACTTGTGACATCATAGTATAAAAATTAGCAACCGAACCCCTGATACTAGGTTATGAGCTCATATTAACTAGTCGTCACTAATTCTTATTTATCCTCTTGATAAGCGTATCATAATAATAAATAATAATCCTGAACTCCCAGAGTACGGGCAAGGGACCTAAGGAATCACCCATCATGGGACTTTTTTCCTTTTCGAAATGCATCAACTCTGTTAGACCATGACTTTGTCCGCTTTGCATGTTAATGTCAATCCCTGGTTTTACCTTCCTCACCATAAGGAGAAGTACGTCTTACTGCAAAACACATCATCTGTTAAGACTAGTGACATTGTCCGCTTCGATATGGCTCCACGACCATACCCACCATGGGTTCTTTCTCCTCACCGTAGCAAGGAGAAATGCGTCTCGGCATGTCACATAATAAGAATCTTTCTTTTTCAAACATTCTTTTAAGTCCCTCAAATTTGACGGAAATTCAGAACATAACGACTACACTCCGAATTTCCTCAAATTTGAGTCATGCCACATAACTCAAATCACACATGTTGTTCTCATGAAATTTCTTAATCAAGTAAATCTCTTAGTCATAGGAGCATATCCTCCCAATTCATTCATATTCGCATTCTCATGCATCTTAAGCATAGCATATACATCATCACAACATGTCACGAATGCACATATAGTCTCATATTCATGGTATTAACATATTCACATTTATCTTGAGTATTCCCATTCGGTCTCATTCTCACATCACACCTCCTATCTCATGGTGTTTTGTGCTTTGGCCCTTAGGGTCTTAAACTTATATTCTAATTATCCTATCTTTCATTATGGATCTTTATTCCACCTAAGGGATAATTACCTATGCTTTCCTCTAATGTTTATGCTTACTAACATAACCAAACAACATTACATCACTTTGGGCAGAAAATTATCATATGATTATCCGGGTCCTAGAATCTCCGCCTTTGACCCTTTCTAAGTTCCGTCTTTGCCTAAGGCTCCGTATTCAACTCCTAAACCAATTTTGAGGGATTCCTACACATATCCACTATTTATAAACCATTTTTCTTAAGTCCAATTATGCTGGAATAGAATTTACAATTTGTGCATGTAAGTGTTCTAGAATTCTCATTTTAAGTCCTTTTTAGTTACTTGTTCTTTCCTAACTTCCCTAAATCGATCCTTGCTTCACTCAAACATAATTTTACACATTTTAACACCATAAAACAGGATTTATACAGTGGCCAAATGCACAAGGAGAATAGAAAATACAAGCATTATATAATCACATAATCTCATGATTTAAGTGCATATAAGTTGCTAGTTTCTCTTGGAATAATTTTAGGAACTCAAAACTCTTTTAGAAACCAATTCCTCTCATTAAAATCATACAAAATACGTAAGGCCAGTAGCTAAAGTATTTAGTTCATGCATTAGATTTAAAACACAAAATCTTGTTCACAATGTTCTTTAAGTTCACCTAAGCTTAGAGAAATTTCAAAACATAGGCTATGGGCACTTATGATTAGATGAACTCATCCAAGTCCATCATCATCATCATAAGGCCGAAATGGCATTCTTGAAATGCCTCCATTTCTAAAACTTTACTTGTGATACTTGGGCAAGTCTTTGAGCTCTAGGATATTTAAGTGATGACATAAACTTAAACATGCTATGCACTTGTTTTTCTCTTCATTAAAATAAAGTGAGAGCATAAAATAAATATGAGATGCAACCTCTTATTATCTTTAAAGATTAAGTGATAACTTGAAATATAAACATGAAATGCAAGCTTAGAAATTTAAACATAATAATGCAAGTTCATTTAGTTATTCTTGAGAGCTTAGTGATGACATCAAAATAAACATGCTATGCAAGGCTTAAATATAAACATGTATGCAGCTCATTTTATCTTAACTAGAGCTCTATACAAGACTTTAGAGGAACATTACAACCTTAACCCAATTTGTATCTTAACAACATAAAGTGAGCTTTAGAGTTCTTAGCACCAAGTTTTCAAAGAAGCCTTTGGTTTTGAACTTCATCATCAAGCTTAAGAAAATGGACACAAAACTCAATACTTTATCTAAACAAGCATACAAGAACTAGTCATATTCTTTATTTTATTGCTCATAGGCTTCAATCTAGAGTAAACTCTTAGAACGGCCGACCAACTTTAAGGTTGACAAGGGTAAGCTTAGAGCTCTTTGAAAACATAGGATTAATTTTCTTAACAAAACTTTTAGTGATCTACTTAATATTTTTATCAAACTTTGTTCAAATAAAGGAGGTGAAAACGAAACCATTAAGGAAAAAGGAAAAGAGAACGAAACTTGAGCAAGGAAGGAAAAAAGGAAAACCAGAACTATGTATGGTCCAAGATCAAGATTTCAAGCTTTAGAGGTTTCTATATGACAACAACAAAGCCATTATCTTGAAACCTCATCATCAAGCCAAAGTTTTTCTCATGAAAAGGCTCTAAGGCTGAAAAAGAAAAAGGAAGGAAAGGCTTGAAAAAAACCAAGAGAAAAACTAGAATTTTCTTAAAGAAAACAAGAAAACTTTGAAAATAAACCCCTACCTAAGTCTTGAAAGAAATGAAGGAAAGCTTGAGTCTTTAAAGAAATGAGAAGACAAAAATCTTCTCTTGGATGAGGATATAGGTTCGGCCAAAGGGAGAACTCAAGAGGATGAATTTTCCTTGAGGTTGTAAGCTTGGAAATGGAAAGTTTGAGTGTTTAAGAGGTGGTTTGAGGTGAAGGAGTCATGGTTTAAGGTGGTTTGTGGTGGATTGTGATGGTGGAAAGGTTTTCCTGAGGGAGGAAGAAGAAGAGTAAGATGAAGAGAACTTTGAGAGAAAAAGAGAGAAAATGAAAGGAAACTAAACTTGGCAAAGCTTCTAAAGTGTAACAAAGTTCTTCAAGGCTTGGTATTTCTAAAAATGACACAATGAAGGCTGATTCCTGGGGATGCTGACGTTCTTCATGGCCAAAAGGAGGAAAATATCTTTAAAAACTTGTCATTCAAAGGCATGGTTGAAAGCATGGCTAGATATGGTCAAGGTATGACTTAAGGCATGGTCGTTGGAGTGAAATAAAATCAACATGTGACCTATTTCTAAGGGTATGTATTTGGCCAGAATTTATACCCAAGGGAGGATGATATTTCATGTAATTTTGGTTTAGTGATGTGTTTAGGTGTTTCTTTATTTAAGGTTTTGATTAGGAGTTTATAAGAAAGTGTTTAGGTGAGGTAATGGTTAATTAAGGTTGTCAAGACTTGATTAGGGGAGTGATCTTTCTAGATTAACAATTTAAAACCATTCTTTTAGTCAAATGAAGGTATGGGCACAATTCCTTAATTTAAGGAATTGGAGAAAGAAAATACTATTCAAGATTCCATGACTAGGAATCTTGAATTAAAAGATGTAATTAGAGTTTAACCAAGCAATCTTAGGTTCTAATTAACCTTAATAAATTATTTTGACTCTAGATTAATTATCGAAATAAATTAATCTTCGATTAGAGCCTAATATTGCTTAGGTTTGCTTAATTACGTTATTAGGCTCACTATACATTGTTTGGGGCAAAATGATAATTTTGCACTAAAACGCTTAGACTTCCCTGCTTACCTGAACATCAAAACCCACTCAAAAACATCATTCCAAACATTCTAAAGTTTTCGAAGCTCAAACGGCACCTTTACCCGCATAACACACTTGGAGGGTATTTTAGTCATTTTGAGCCGAAAGTTTGGAAAACGAGATTTTCACCTCGGATATCAAACATAACGGATATAATCCCCTTCAAACATTGAGTTGACCCATTCGAGGAGTGCCGGGTCGGCTATCTCAATTTTTTTGGAAAAATGACCTCAGGGCATTTCGATCATTTGTACTCAAAGAAAATTCCTGGGTTGTTACATCATTGTTGTGTGATATCACAACTAATGAAGGTAGCCACCGCCATGAATTTATCTTTTGAACCGATGATTGAACAACTCTTAATTGTAAGGAATCCTTGTGCAGGTAATTTCTCATTATAATTTTAATTTATTTTGGCTTGCTTATAATATCAAAAACCTCAAATTTCTAATTAGCTAGTAACACTTCCTTGCCAGACTCTTAATTGTTTGTCTTTACTACATTTTTAGTGCAACTTGCACTTTATAAATTTTTAATTTGTTTGTTAGTTGCGACAGTCGCATCAATGTTGTGCAAAATCATTTTGTGGAAACAGGTTCCCAGCCATGCTCGTTGGATTTTCGGTTTCAGCATGGACAACCACTAATCACGAATTTTTTTGAGTGAATTATGGGTATTTTCATGAGCTATATAAGTTATCTGTTAAAGCTAACATCCTAAGCTAGTTCCACAAATTTTCTTAAACCTTGTTTTGGAATCCTCCTACCCTTAAAAAAAAAAATCATGAACCAGACTATATAGGTGCTGCCTGAACTTTGGTCTTGAAGCTACGAATTTGTCTAATTTTCTTACCATAGCAAAATGATTGATTCAACATCTTGAAGTGTAACTATGATTTTTATTTTGAATTGATTCAATCATTTGCTAGAGTTAAAAATTACGAATTTTAGTGTTTTGAACGAGTTAAGTGGTTTCTAGACCAAATTTGTTTAATTTTGTTAACATAGTTAGAGAACTCTTTTTGTCTGAATATTTATGGAACCTTGTGACACATGAAGTTACTCTTGGGTAATTTTTATAGCCTCTAAATTGATTGTTTGATTGGGCAACTTAATTTGTGCTACAAAGGTGTGAAATTTGCCATTGTGCTTGGAAATGCAACAATGCTTTGAATTGATGAAATAATGGCATTTTTTGTTCTAGTATGACAAGAATACTTGATGAAATTTTGGCCATGTGACTTGTGACATATAAATGCATGCTAGAATTGTAAGAGATGTTTATTAGGATTATGAAAATTATATTGTGAATGAATCCCTATATGTGCTTTATGCATGCATTTGGAAAGAAAGAAGTGTATGTATAAACTTCAGCGTGCATGTTTTGACATATGGACAAAACTAGAAAAAAGACTTAAGTTGAATGATGGTAGGCAAAGAGGAACTTCCCTAGAGATATTATAATGGGAATGCAAAGAGAACTCGTTAAAGATACTCTAGTCTTTGGAACACTATGATGAAAGGTAAGACCTATGTGCTATTCTAAATGGAAAAAAAGAAGTCGAACTATCGCATATAAGATGAATGTGTAACGCCCAAAGTTTACTGTCATTTAGAAAGTATCGAATTACCCTAGGTAATTCTTATATAAATTAAATTAAACAATCCTCAATAGAGGAATATAACATTAGAAAAGAGGTTATGAGCGATTCCTGCAGAGTCGCAAGCCCCGAATTTCTATACGTGTAAAATGACCAAAACCTTAGGTTATTTTACTCAAGAAAATGAGGATCGTGGCCTGCGTCCTCAAGGGGATGTTTTAAGGATAATAGGGGATTATTTGTGTTATGTGTGTTAATAGAGGAGAAGAATCTAATTTTGAGTTTCGACGCGCGAAATGACCAAAACGCCCGCCGTTTTAACTTTATTTGCGTGCCACTTAGTCGAACCTCACTAAAATGTTTTAAAAGGTGTTTTTAAGCTATGATTTGCCATTGGTTAAGTTTGGATGGCCCATAGTTTTTGAGTGAAGTTACGATTTTGCTCCCGTCTTTGTAGAGTTTGCAAATTTTGAGATTTTTGATTGTCTAGCAAAACATAAGCAATATTAGGCTCAAATTAAAGCTTATTAAATTTTAATTCTAATCTAGAGTCAAAATTATTTATTTAAATTGATTAGAACCTGAAATTGCTTAAAAACACCCAAATTGCTTACTAATTCACCTAAGCCCTTAATTGCAAATTCTCTAATTTGCAAGAATACCTTACCTACACCTAAATAATACATGGAACACATAAATTTCCTCCTCCTTGGGCTGTAATGCACGAAATTATATGGCCTCCATGCATTGATTATTGGCAAATTTGGCACAAAGCTTCATGTAAAGAAAAAAACAAAAATTCCCTAAAACATGGCATAAAACATGCCTTAAACAAAAATATGAATTTCCTCCCTTTGTTCCCCCTAAATCAGTCACCATGCCTCCTCCATTTGTCCATTCATGAGCTCAAATCTCTATAAATAGGCATGCTTAAGGAGTCTTAGAAGCTTGCTCATAATTGCACAATTTCAAGTTTTTCCAAAGCTAAAAAACTTTCTTTTTTCCTTTTTCCTTGGCCGAAATTCTTCTTCAACTTTTCAAGGAGATTTTGTTTCATTTCACTCAAGAAACCAAGTTCCTTTCCTTCAAACCAAATTAGGTAGGGAGTTGTTTTTAAGCTTAATTTCAAGTATTGATAAGTGTTGTTCTTGGTTAAAAATGATGATTTTATGTACTTTCTTCTTGCTTCATATTTCAGTTTTCCTTCTCCTTTTCTTCTTGTATATTTCAGCCTTATGGCCTAGATTATGATGAGACCATGGTTTGATGATGAGGTTCTTGAGTGTTGGTTGCAAAGCCTTCACAAGTTAGACCTTTAAAACTTGAAGGTTTCATTAGTTTTCAAAGTTTTGAAGTAACTATGTTTTTATGATAAAGGTCTTGAGTTTAGAACTTGAAAATTATATTGACACTTATGTTTCATTTCTTGTTAAGCTTTGTTTTTAGTTTAAAATGATGTTTAACAATTTTTCATTTTAGATGACTCTTGAACTTCTCTTTTTCTTGCCATTTATTTCCCTAAGGCCTAAGAAAGTTTTCTAGGATAACTCAGGAATGAAATCTCTAAAGTTCACTTTGTCTTGAGATATATATTGGATCGAAATTATAATTCTTTAAAGTCTTGAAGGAGCTCTAGTAAAGAAATAAAATGAACTTGCATCCATGTTTAAGTTTATGCCTTGCACATCATGTTTACTTTTAATATCATCACTAAATTCTCAAGAATAAATAAATGAACTTGCATACCTCATGTTTAAATTTCCAAGCTTGCATTTCATATTTATGTTTCAAGTTGTCACTTAATCTCTAAAGATAATAAAAAGGCTACATCTCATATTTATTTTATGCTTTCACTTTATTTTATAATGACTAAAAGAATCAACGCATGGCATGTTTATGTTTATGTCATCACTTAAAGATCCTAGAGCTCAAAGACTTGCCCAAGTATCACAAGCAAAGTTGGAACCATGGTAATAAAAACTCTAAAGCTTTCTTGAGATTATTGGAGTCAAAGAATTCATTCTTTAGGAAGTCTTGAGTTGGAGCTTAATAAGATGTAATAAGAATTCTCTCTCCTTCATCGGTCCAGTGCGGACTCCGGCTCCTTCTAAGATTCTCTTCTCCCTCCACTGTCCGATGCGGACTACCGCCGCTCCAGTTTCTTGCATCATGTTTATGTTTCCAAGTTATCACCTTATAAAGACAAGATTAAAATGGGTTGCATAGCATGTTTATAATTCTAACTATCACTAAATCTCTAAAGCTCAAAGACTTGCTCGTTTATCTTAAGAGAAAATTCTAATCATGAACATTCTTTCAATGTATAAATCGGCCTCATGATTATGGAGGCTTAAAGTCTTCTAATTTCTTTAAGTTTAACAAAAAGAATTAGTTACTAAAGGAGTTTTGAAGCTTTGCAAAAATTATACGGGAAACTAGTATTTTATGTATACTTGAAATGTGGTTTTATGCAATTATATGAGGTTCATGATTTAAGACTATCCTGAGTTTAGTACTACTGTATGATGATGGTTTAATATGTTCAAGTTGTGATGATTATGATTTATTGCTAAGAGAACGATTCTATGCATGTTAGAAATAAAACTAGCTTCCCAAAAACCTAAAAGCAAGATTTCTAGAACTCTAGAGAATGAAATTTGTGCATTCTTGAACCTTTAGCAGCCCAAACCAAGTACTATTGTGTTTATATAAGGGAGAATGATTCATAATTGGTTTAGTAATTGATTTTAGCACCATAAGGGAAACCGGTAATGAGAAAGGGTTAAAAATGCAACTTCTAGCACACGTGAAGCCTTAAATATAACTGCGCCTATGTTGTCCATATAGTTTAATAATGTTCTTAAGGCTTATAATTAATGGTAATGATGATAATGAATCCTTTAGATGTATGATTAATTAGTGTGATAATTGAGGTTACCCAATTTTAAAGTTCGGTTATTTAATGGAACTTTACGTAGAATTTTAGATGACATCTTTTGATGCTTTGGAATGTAGTTATATGATGATGTAATGCCTATTGAGAATTTGATATTATTGAATGATTTCATGGCTTGCATGTTATAGTTGTTGTTGCAAACAATGAGAATGTTCATGCATCTTGATGATTATGATATAACATGCTAAGACTTAATGGTGACTTAAACTTATGAGGAAATGATCCTTTGGACCCATCAAACTATAGGTGGTGAAAGATGATCCTGAAAATGATCCTTTGGACCCATCAGACTATAGGTGGTGAAAAGGTGATTCTTGCCTCCTAGCCCGTCTCTCAAAAGGGTAGAGTCAGGATTTTAACTTATCAAAAGGGATAAGTATATGCTAGTGACGACTAGTAAGGTATGAGCTCATAACCTAGATTACTCCCAAAAGGGTGGAGTATAGGGTGGACCCCAAGAAAAATAATGATGATGATGAGATCTTAAGTCACCTATGACACTAAAGTAATGAAATATGTGCACCATGTTCTATGCATAGCACTCATAATGTGATGATGAGATATATGATATTTTTATATGCATAGCATTTATGATGTGATGATGAGGTATATGATTATGCTCTATGCATAGTCTTTATGATGTGATGATGAGATATACGATAGATGGAAGTTATTAGGGCATGACATGCTAATGCATTGTAAGACGCATGATTAAATGGACGACCTCGGTAAAGTATATTTTTGAACTTAATAAATGAAATTTAGCATGCTCATATTCCTAATGATTCCAGGTTCCTGGAGACTTTGATGATGACACTATAGTAGGAGTGCCCTATGAGAATTCTTTAGCAAGATTCTACTTCCTTTCCTTCCTTCCTGCATTGTCTTCAGAGATACGATGGCAACGTTCGTCCTCCCGTTGATATCCCCACATGGGAGATACACTACGACAGGGAGCACCGCTCTACCACTTTGAAGGACGATGCGCGGTTCAAGTTTTTGTCTTCTTAGACGTCCGTTCGCATACCCCGTTTCTAGTTATTGTTTTTCTCGACATCCGTTCGGTGACGACATGGTCTTTGACGCGCACGCCCACATGACGAGAGGATCTTACGTACATATCCCTCCGCATCTGCCATTCGTGACTACCCCACTATGTCCCCCGATTCAGGTTTATCGAACGCGGAAGATCCACCTACTCATATGTACTCAGAACTTACACTACTCCCCCACGTATGAGAAGGGGAGTGAGGAGACGTTGTCCAACCGAGGTTGGCAGGCGCCATCCATGCGCCCTTGACCATGGAGCATCTCGTGTGCCCCCTCCCAAATGGAATTCCCGTGGATCGGGTTTGTTCCTCATTTTCAAGGTCAGCAACCATAGAGGTTTCGGCTGGATTAGTGTGTTCATGCACCCTAGTTGTAGGATAGCGTTCTTTGGCTTTTGAGGTTATTCTTTGTAGGTGAATATGTTTCCTTATGTATTTTCCCTTTTGATGTATTATGACGGTGATGTATGAACTTAACTCACCTTTGGTGAGAATATTATCTATCTATGTATGGTATGCTTTTGGATGTTCATATAATGGAGCCTATGTGATGAGATGTGTTTTCTTTATGTTGTTTTTCCGCTTTATCTTATTTATCGTTTATGTTACGCGCTCACGTTTTCAATTATGTTTTAAAAAAAAATGGCTCGTAATTTCACTAAGTATTTTCAAAGTATGATGAAAGAACTAAAGCAAAGAGTAAAGTCTAGTAATTAATCAGACAACCTAGGTGTATTCGGTTAATTATTAGGGTGTTAGACTCAGTCCTTATAAGGTCTTATTTCCCTGTGGTGTCATCCACTATAAATACCATTTGGTATAAACTATCGATTGTGGAGTTGTCCACGAGATACCCTTAGGTATAAACTAAGTCTTTCCTATGTCAATGAAAAGAGAAAATGCACCGAGTTGATTTCTATGGGCATAAGTGAAACGGTCACTATGAGATAATTTCATTGCATTTAGCATATGCATAATCATATCATGTGTAATATCTTGATTTGAATTACTTGTTGTGTGTTTGGGATTAGGATATATGTACACTAAGCGATTGATTGTTAAAAGCTACCCACTTCGAAGAGTTGGTTTTGAAATTTAGAAATGAACATTTGATATGCGTTGCATGTTCACCTTTTTAAATAAACTAAGGTGGCTGAGGTGCTGACGATGACATTATGATTGTCTAACGGGGAGTTGCCTACTAGAATTGTATAATTCTCACCCTTATATGTTTTTGTGTTCCCGTGTCACTTCCAGGTTATCAGAAGAACAAAAGGCTGCCACGTGAAGAGCTTTGGATTAATAGTTTAGTAGTTGATATTTTTACTTTATTGTACTTAGTTGGAGTTATATGTATGTAAATGAAATAGAGAACGTATAGTATTAAAGCTCTTAGAAGAGCTTCCTTTTTTATTTAGCTATGTATTCAATAAATGTTATGTTTCTCTTCGATATATTTTAATAGAATTACGCTTAGTTATTACATACGTTAATCGAGCTTGCTATAGATATTTAAGAATGGTTCGTAATTAATAAGTAACAACTCTCAAGTACGATGTCATGGCTTAAGGATGAAGTTGTACTTGGAGGATGTTACAAGATGAAAATAATCCTAGATACATGCATGCATGCATGAAAGAAGCAAACATAGATAGTGAACAGAACACAAGATCATAAACTTTCTTGAAACATAGTTCATTTCCACTCATTCGTTAACCTTCAGGGACCCCTAAGCTATGAGCTCATACCTAATATATATATATATATAATGTGATCAGCCATCATTGAACCTTGATAGGACCTAACCTCGACTAGTCATAAATATTTTTCATCATTATAATGTATAAATGTCATCAACTATCATTTAACCTTTATCAGTACCTAACCTCGACTAGTCATAAATATTTTTCATCATTATAATGTATAAATGTGATCAGTCATCACTTAACCTCTAATTGTATCCTGAACCTAGTGTAAGTGGGTGTAAGTTCTCTTTTAGACATATAGACATTCATACTTACATTCTCCATGGTTCGTGCCATGGTGTAACACTTAGTGCATCCAGAACCTTACTTGCTCCACTTTTCTTACTTCGCAAGTAGGCCCACAATGCACTATGTGGTACATTAACAGTGTCCCAAACTCATGATTTCTTTTATCCATGTTTTAATGCATACTTGAATCAACACATTTCATTAATGAGACTCATTCAAGAAAAATCATGAACAATGCTTAGAATAAATGCACATGTAACCAACCTAACCAACAATATCCAGGATAATAATTAATATCACATATATTACCAATGCAACTCAGTCAAGGATGTCATAACAGTTATTCATAATCCAATCGAGCATAACAATCAACTGGTAAATAATCATCTTTCATCCAATAGATATTTAAGAATCATGTGTGCACTTGAAATTGCAATTATAGGTCTCTTTCGTAAATTGGCTTGAGTCTGATGATAAGAGTATTTTGAAACACATTTTTCTCTTCCCAAGATATAGGATCACCATGGCCCACCTTCCTTTATGTTACAAGTTTTAAAAATCTACTTTTTAAAGACTTTACAACTTCTAGTTTTACAAGGAAGCCCTAAACTTTATAAAATTTACAAAATAGCCCCTAACTTAATCTTTTCATCCAAAGACAAATTTGTCATCCTAGACCTACTGAAATTATGGTCCTGCCCTTGAAATTTTAGAATTTGCACAAAACCCCGAAACTTTTAAAAAATTACATTTTGACCCCTATACTAAAATTGCAAGATAACCCCAAACCTCTTTTTTTTTCTTTCTTCCAAACACATATACTACTGTTCCAAAACCCATTTTTACAACTTAATACCCAAAAACTCAATTTTTGCCTAAAACACCTAAACTTTGTAAAATTACACTTTGACCCCTAAACTTTACTAAAATTACAAAGTAACCCCAAATCTCATTTTTTTCCTTCTAATCACATACATTACTGTTCCAAGTCTATTTTACAAGTATTATACACTAAAAATTCAGTTTTCACATGAAAGCCCTAACTTTGTAAAATTACATTTTTAGCCCAAAATCTCTACATAATCTCAAAAATACTTAAATCACATGTACCTACTCCATTTTTCATGTAGATTCCAAATATGTGATTAGTTTTTAAAACAAAATTTTCCTTCTATGTAAACCAGCTAAGGCCGAACCCAAATACCCAAAAATCCAAGCTTTTTGCAAAACTTTGAAACATGCATGAATATGCTCATTTTTATGTGTAGATTCTAAATATAAACATGGTTTTTGAAGCAAACATTACCAACATGATAAACCTTCTAAAACAGTGACCTAACTCAAAAAAATTAAAGCTTACTAAAAAATTTCATAAAATACATAAAAGTAACTCTTTTTAAGTGTAGAATAAAGATATGGTATTGAGTTTTAAAACAAAAATAAAGAAGGCCGAAACTTGAAGGAGAGGAAATAGTGAGCTCTTCAAAAAAAAATTTAAAGAAAGGAAGAGTTTTGAGCAAATCAACTAACTTCCAAGCTCAATCATTCATCATAACTCAAATCTTTTTAACAAGGATTAGAAAACAAAGTAGGAAAACAAGTTTGATCACAAACCCCTACCCCAAAGAGGGTCTTTGTTGGAGATCAAGGCAGTTACAAGCTCCTTGAAGCTCAAGCTCTAAAGAAAGGAAGCAAAAAAATCTCTTCCTTTCTTGCAATAACAATTTGGCCTCTTCAAGAAAAAGTCGGAGGAGGCTTTTTCTTGAAAAATTAATGGTGGATTTAGGTTTTTTTGGTGGAAGAGCTATGGAAAGTGTATTTATTTATTAGATTTGGTAGAGAAATGAAGAAGTTATGAGGTTGGAGACCGTGGAGAATGAGAGGAAATGAGAGTGGAGAGTTTTTCTTCGAAAAAATGAGTAAGGATCAGATTAGGGGAGGGGTTGTTGGCCAAGAGGAGAAAAAGGGAGTGGTTGGGTTAGGGTTAAGGGTATTTAGGGATTAGACCAAAAAGTGGGGGTAGATTAGGTAGAAAAGGTACTAATTAGGGGTAATTTAGTAAAAACAATGGTCCAAATATGATTAACTTGGTTTAACCAAGATTAATTTGAATCAATCATCATTAAAGGTACATTCAATCATAATAAAGTAGTATTTGTCCTTAATGGTGTCATAAAGTGTAGCCAGATAAGACAAGTGTAGTGGGTGGTGACATCACTATGTCTTCTTTATCTTTAAGAGTGAAATTAAGTTTCCTTAATCATTCTTAGGCCTCAATTAATTCAAAATAATTATTTTGACTTAAAATTAAGTAATAAAAATAATTTATCTTTAATTAGAGCATAATATTGCCTATATGTTTTTAATTACTTTAATTAAGCTTAATTAGCACGACTATAGGCAAAATGGTAATTTTACACAGAAACTCTAGGACTCACCCAAACACCAAATATCCCTCAAGTTAACATATCCAACTCCCGGATGATAATCGAGTTCCCATCACTTAATTCCGTGTTAAATTACCTCAGGGCATTTTTGGTAATTTTGTGCACGGGCAAAATCAGGAATTGTGATTTTTGCACTGATTGCCATCTAAAACACATATAGTCCCCTTCAAACATTAAACTAACCCTTTGAGGACTTAGACCAACCATCCTCATTCTCATGCAAAAATTACCTCAGGAGCATTTTGGTAATTTTGCACAGAAGGGAAAATCAAGGCATTACAAATTAGATTACAGTAAAATCCTACCTTGCCCTAGAACTTAGAGAGCAATTGTGATTTCACTTGGTTTATATCGGAAAGTCAGTGAGACACTTGGAGATCTCCTTAGCAGAGATTTAGATATTTGAACCAATCTCCTTGAGTTGAGCATCTGACTTTAGTGTGGTGCTTTGAAGATGTTGGAGATTTCATTGATTCCTATCTCCATATCGATGACCCTAATAGTGGTCTTCATTTAGACTTTACTTTGACTTCAACTTGGGAGTAGTAGGTAGTTACCATTCCTAGAAAAATCCTGAGATTTGTAACACCCTAACTTTTAACCTAATATGCTCGAGTCGCGTTTCGATTAGTTATTAGTTGTTACGCCTTTGTTTCAGAACTTGACTTATCTTTAAAATACGAGCAATAAAAAATATGACTTATTTTTCTTTTTGAACTTAAAGCTTAAAATGCGAGTCGCGTGTGCATAGATACCGATTAATACACGTATGATATAGCAATCGTATAAACTTTATCATAGCATATATAGATAAATCATAGAATAATCACAACACAAATCATATTAACATGCCATAATCATAACATAATACGATGTCCTACAAATGTAAGGACATCCTAAATACTAAACACAACAAACAAGTTGAACATACATAAGCCCAAAGCTAAACATAACTATAACAAAACTAGACTAGTCATCATGCTTCCGTTGCGACCTCTACCGATAGATGACACAACTTCTTTGCCGCACCTCAAGGAAGATCACGAACAATGCGCATCATTCATGTCTAGACGAACGGAAGAAAGAAAGGGATGAGAAACTTATTCAAGATTCTCAGGAGGCTCCCGACTTTAACACAAGTATCATCATCATCCTAGCCACTTCGGTTTTCATTATGAAAGAGGTGTGCATGCATAAGATTCAATTTTAAATTTCTCAATCCTTTTATCCGAAGTGGGTGTCTTTTAGCATGGGTCTTAATGACATGAATGCAATAGATATCTCATGTATGCATGACAATACCTCGAGAGCATAAATAACACATGTAATTAACACATATCACATGATTAAATGCACAATTAGAACAATGATGTGACATATGCATATGCATCTTTGCTTTATCATGATTGAACTTTTTCGAGTTCCTTTCTTAATTTCCACCCCCATACTCATCACCAAAACCAACCATCTCACCGTCCCGGTGATTTTTAACATGGTCACCGAACTCCTCCTCACCAATCACCTAGGAATGAACTCAATCCTAACTAGTCGTTGCTATATTTAATATGGGGAAAAAGAGGGGAAAACATATTACTTTCTTGAGTATGAACTTTCTTATCATGGGAAATGCTACTATCTTGGATCACCTCTCATAACCTTTAATTTGGGGAGTCTAGAGAATCATTTCCACATTAGCATATCATATAAGGATGCAATATGAGTATAAAATCATATAATGTCATCAAACATATCATGTTAAGATGCAAGGCCACAACTATATCATATACTTTACTTTTGCTCTTTAAACACATGCAACTTTACAATATTTCAAGCAAAATCATTACATCTCATATGCATTCCAAACAACTAATCACGTAAGATCACAATAACACATAACTTTTCAAACATGTGGAAACATCACAATATTCTTTAATAACAAGCCATTCCACATTTTTAACTCTAAGTTATCCTCATAAGAAAATCTTTGTGGTCTTAGCCACATAATTAGAAATCTTTAGATTGATGGTAAAATTAAAGAACTCAATAAAAAATGTCCTTACTCAATAACATATATGTACATATATATACATATATATGTTTCATAAGTCAAAGTTCATTATGTAAATTAAAATGGTGAGTCTTGAGCACTAGATTAATTTTTAGTGATGGCATAAGTATAAATATGTAATGCAAGCTTCATTCTTAGTTTTCTAGATTAATAGCAAGAAATGTAAATATGTTATACAAAGCTTAAATTTAAATATGAGGATGCAAGTTCCAGTTTTACATCTTTAAGTTTTAGGTGATAGCTTGAAAAGTAAATATGCTAAACAAGAAATGTAAATATGAATGCAAGTTCAATTCTTTATTTTAGTGCTCTAGGCCTCTTAGAGTATTTACACTAAATCACATTTCAACTTTAAGGTTAAATAGGTAGGCTTCAAGATTTATCATTTAGATGAAAATGCATGCTCTTGTTTTATCCTTTAAGCTTAAGTGATAACTTGGAAAGTAAATATGCTAGGCAAGGAAATGTAAATATGAATGCAAGTCCAATTCTTTATTTTAGTGCTCTAGCCCCTTAGAGTATTTACTCTAAATCACATCTCAACTTTAAGGTTGAAATAGGCGGGCTTCGAGTTAATTAATTAGATGGTAATGAAAGTACAAGACTTAAGTATAAATATGCAATGCAAGGACCTGAAATATAAATATGAATGCATTTCTTTAAGTCCTAGGCTCAAGATTACCACTTTAACAACATAACAATATCACTTGCTAAAAACTTTCTTAAAAGTGGAACCTTCAAGCTTTAGAGGTCAAGTAAATGATGATTTTGTAACCAACACCCAAGATCCTCATCATCAAGCCATGGTTCCTTCATCATATAGGCCACTAAGGCTGAAATCAAAGAGAAAAGAAAAGGAAAGGAAGAAGCCAAAAGGTAGAGGAAGAAAGGAAGATTTCAACATTTTAACACCTTAAAAGAAGGAAGGAAAAACAAAATTTTTAAAATAACTCCCTACCTAAGATGTTTTTCTTTTAAAAAAGAGAAGCTTGGTCTTGAGATGAGAAGAACAAATCCTCCTTGGTGCTAGATGATGGTTTCGGCCAAGAGAGAAGAAAAGAAAGAAAGGTTTGTATTGGGTTCTTGATCTTGGAAATGGAAAGGTTATGTGTTTAAAGGAATATGTATGGTGGTTGTGTGGTGGTTTGAGGTTAGGAAATGGTGGAGGATGGTGATTCTTGGAAGAATGAAGAAGAAGAAGAAGAAGAAGAATTCTTGGAGCTTGAGAAAGAAAGCTTAGAAGTTGTGAAAAATGAGCAAAGTGTTGTAAGCTTTCCTTGATGCCTATTTATAGAAAATGAAACACAAGGCAAGGAAGAGAAAAATATCTCTTTGCAAGGTATGGCTTTAGGTATGGCTAGTTATGGTTCAAGGCATGGTTCAAGGTATGGGCAAGCATGGTTCAAGGTATGGCATGCATGATTCTTTAAGCTTATTTTAATTGAATTTCAACATGTGATAGATGATTTTGGAGGAGGAGTGGCCAACCATGTTTAAGGCTTAACATGGGAGGAAAATCTCATTTTTAATGTTGGTTTTACAAGTGTGTTTAGGAGTTGATTTGGTTAGGGAGTTGTAATTTGTGTTTTAGGTGAGATAATGGGTAATTAAGGTGGTTCAAGACAAGACTAAAGAGTGGTCTTGCTTGATTAATGCAAATCCACCTTTATTAGGGAGGAATCTCATCATGTGACAACTTCCATGATTTAAGGAAATTGATTGGAATCTTACTATTCATGAAAATGTGACATAAAGTCTTTAAATCAAGAAAAGGATTTTGAGCTTCTTTAAGCAATCTTAGGTTCTAATTAACCTCGATTAATTATTTTGACTCTAGATTAGTAATTAGAATTTACTAATCTTTAATTAGAGCCTAATATTGCTTAGGTTTTGCTAATCACATCATTAGGCCTAAAATGCACTTAGCTAGGGGCAAAACGTAATTTTTCACAAAAACCTCCTGGACTACCAGAGCTTAACCTAACATTAAACATTACTTAAAAACTTCATTTAAAACGTTTTGGTGAAATCTGTCTAAACCACGAAATCATGTTACTTAGCCACATGGGCATTTTGGTAATTTTGTGCATTGAAACTCAAAAATGAGATTCTTCTCTCTATTACCACACATAACACATATAATCCCCTATCATCATCAAAATATCCCCTTGAGGATGGCCAGGCCGCAATCCTCATTTTTCAGTAAAATGACCTCAGGGCATTTTGGTCATTTGTATACGGGAAAAATCGGGCACAAGATTCCAAGAACTCTTCCCATCCTTGGAATAAGAGAACATCCTTTAGAAAAGGAACCTAATTCATCAGTTTTTGCTTTACCTTTTTCCTAATGCCACCTTTCTCTAGGAGAAGTTATCTACATAATGTTGTTGTATAAAAGGTTCATTGTACATGAGGAGTGTTACCATTCTTGTAACGCTTTTATTGAATTGCTTTCCTTCTGCCATGGTTAGTTAGGGTTTAGAGGATTGAGAGGAAAAGGTTAAGGGTTTGAAAATGAAGGGGTTATGTGTGACGTGTAAAGTGAGGGAAGTTATTTAAGTGATCGAGCATAAAGTCTGAAGGTGAGGTGACGTGCAAGAAAGAAACTTAAAAAGAT
>JAMLFY010000007.1:2738695-2793542 GCA_030441495.1 Dalbergia oliveri
CAGTTTAGCGATGATGAGATACCAATAGATGTATTAAAAAAAAAATTTCCGAGTTGAGGTGAATAATAACCTTGTGGGCCCTAGGGGTCCAACAAAACCCCAAGATCTGAATTAGGAAATGTCCTGAGAGAAAAGAGAGGGTTAAGGTTAGAAATGATAAAATGAGAAGTTATACCTAGAATTAATTTTCGGAATGTTTGATTACCCGGACGGTGTTTTGTCCGTTTGATAGAGTTTTGATGTGCGTTTTTAACAGGTACAAATTACTTGGTGCCCAAGTAACATTTGCTAACCACTTTATGCCAAGTGGATGGCAAGGATTGAAACTGAAAAGTAAGTTTCAATCATGACCTTTCATTTATTATATTTTACTTAAATGACCAATATTTCATCTGATGGAATTTCGTGTGATTTTAACAGAAAAGCTACTTGCTCCCCAAGTTAAAGTGAGCCACTTATCTTGCCAAGTGGATGGACAAGATTTATTCTTTGACTATCCAATCAAATCCTAGCCATTCATATAATTTCTTTTCCAAAAAGAAAGAAAATTATACTTTACCTACATAAATACTACATTTATATCAAGATAAACTTAAAACCACCAACCTTATCACTCCATCATCATCAATTTCGGCCAACTTCAAGAACCTTTCCTCCATTGTTCTTCCTCTCAAACCTCCATTAACAAGCTTCAAGCTTCAAAAACCCTAGCTCAAAATCACTAAAACACCAAGATCTTTTCACAAAACTTGTTCTACTCCTCATAATCTATCAATCTAACCGATTAAAATCTCAAATCTCCATCAATCCTCACCTTGATACCTTACTTCCTCACTGATTTCATAAGGGTTTGGGTGTGATTTGGGAGTTTTGAAGTGGAAGAGATCAATCTTGGAGCAACTTGGAGCCAAGAATCCTTTAAACACCAAAAGTAGGACATTTTAAACCTCTTTTACTTCAAATTTGTTTTCTGATTTTCTTAGTAATTTGGCTAAATATTTTTTTTGTATTGGTTGATGATATATGGATATTGATGTATGAATTTTGGTGGAGTGTTTGGATGATGTTAGAAACCCATTTTGGCAAAACAAATTTTGAAGCATGTGCTGGAATTCTCGGATTTCCTGGTAGGTTGTGAATCACGAATTTTATGATATATTTGTGGGTATTTTCATGAGTTATAAAAAATATATGTTGAAGATAACATCCTAAGGCAACTCTAAGAATTTTCGTGGACATGATAAAGACTCTAACTACCTGAAAAAAATCATGAACCGAGACTATATATGTGCTATCTGAATTTCTGGTCTTGATCCTGCGAATTTTACTAATTTTTTTAATAGAGCAAATGATTGATTTTCCTTTGAAATTTTTACAGAGTGTTGAGAACATCTTGAAGTTCAACCATGATTTTTCTTTTGAATTGATTCAATCATTTGCTAGGGTTAAAAATTATGAATTTTGGGTTTTGAGCTGAGGTTAAGTGGTCTCTGACCATCGACTCTGAAATTTTTATGGAACCTTGTGGACACATTGAAGTATCCTTGAGAATTTTTATAGCCTCTGAATTGATTGTTTGATGTGCAAATAAATTGTGCTATGAACATGTGAAATCTGCCATTATGTTGGAAATGCAACAATGCTTTGAATTGATGAAGTAATGGCATTTTGGTTCTAGTATGACATAAATACTTGATGTTAACTATTTGGCCATGTGACTTGTGACATATGAATGCATGCTAGATAATTTAAAGATTGATTTATGAGGCATAAATGAGAATTGCATTGTGAATGAATGCCTGTATGTGTTTTATGCACACATTGGAAAAGAAAAGTGAATGATATATTGAATTAAGTTCTATAACCATATGAAACATGAGATCCTCTTTGACTTATCAAGGGCAAATAGAGAGGGATGAGATCCTTTCAACTTCGAGGACAAATAGAAAGGAATGAGATCCTTTTCGACTTGTAGAGAAATAGAGATAAATGAGGTCCTCTTCAATTTATCAAGGGCAATTAAAGATAATTTCCCTATCTTTGGTATATACATATTTGTATCACATCGAATCATTTTAATTGACATTATTTACTATGATTATGAGCTTATGATAAATGTGTACAAAGTGATTGATTCTTAAAAATAACCCACTTTGGAAGAATGGTTTTTGGAACTTTAAAATGAACCTTTGATATATGTTGCATGCTCACATTTCTTAATAAACTGAAGTGGCTGGGCGATAACGATGACATTATGATTGTGTAACTGGGAGTTGCCTACTAGAATTATATAATTCTCACCCTTATGTATTTGTGTTTTCGTGTCGTCTCCAAATTAAGCTAGAGAATTGAAGGTTGCTATACAAAGGAATCAGATTGTAGTAGTTTAGTAGTTAGTGTTTTATTAGATTGTACTCAGTGGTATGTATATGTTTGTAAATGTAATAGAGAACATATATGTATTAAAGCTCATAGAAGAGCTTCCTTTTGTACTTAACTATGTATCCAATAAATGCTGTGTTTCATTGTTATATATTTTAATAGAATTACGCTTAGTTATTATTACACGGATAAATCAAACTTGTTATAGATATGTAAGAAATGTCTACTAAGTTATAAGTAACAACTCTAAGTCTGATGTCATGGCTTAAGACTAATGTTGTACTTGGGAAGATGTTACACAAAGTATCAAAAGCAAGGCTAAAAACTCTCTAGAAGAAGCTTGGAGCAAAAAAGAAGAAAATTGTAAAAGTTCATTCCTAGGTGAACACTAGCACTCAATAGAGTAACAACCATGAAATTTTGGGACTCAATTTTTGTTGAGCGCTACAACGCTCATTTAGCATTGTAGCGCTTGCATACCAGACTGATAAATCATTAAGTTGTTATTAGGCCCCAGTTTAGGCTATTTTAGATAGTAGTATATATATGATTGATATAGATGTTTACCCTAGTTTTTGACTCAAGTTTAGATTGTTAGGATTAGTTGCTATTATTCTCTCTACACTTCTTTCTATCTTCTTCTCTTCTACTTTTCTCTTCTAGGGATTCTATGGGTGAATTGCTTGTTCTATTGGATTATAGCAAGGATTGTTGCTATTATTTTCATGTACACTCTTAAATTCATTGTTGTAATCCTCTAGAGATGTAGGAGTAGATTTCTTTACTAGTGTAAAGGTTTTCGGATGGATTGAGATGATGTTTGAGGCCCTTTTTTTATATTAAATGCATTGGATTTCTTAATGTTCTAGTTCTATTCCTATAATTATTGTAGTGATTACTATAATCTTTATTAGAATAACTAAATTGGCGATCGTCGCTTAGGGAAGCCCTTTGGGCATAAATTGATAGATCTATTGGTTTAAGTTTGAGGAAGAATATTAAAATTAATTTTTCAATTAGCAGTTAGGTTATAGCATTTGGTTCAATAAATCAATGTGATTTCTAAATAAATTAAGATATTGTTTATTAGTTATTTGCATTGGTCAAATTTTAGAGGTCGATTAATCAATAATATAATTGCAATAATTTATTACAAATAGCCACCAATGGGTTTAATATTTGGTCAATGATAATTAATTTCCAATCCTAGGAATACCTTGCATTAGTGCCCTTCTTATCATTGCTATTATCTTTTACTTTCAATTGCTTTAATTTTTAATTCTTAACCCCCAATTTTCCCAACTAAGTAATATAGTCTTCTAGAGGCGACCTAGGTTGTGGCCTTTTACTACATTTCTTAGTGCAACTTATCATAAAATAATTTCTAATTTGAGGAATAGGCAACATCATTCGTCTGTAGTGTCCTTAGTATGATTGATAAGGTCGGTAGCATTAGAGATCAGGAGGGGAACCAGAGAAATCAGGTTGCATCAATGTGCATGAAAGTCTCCTAAGCTCAGCGATACAAACACCTGACTCTTTGACACCTTTGCAGCAATGTTTGAGTTAGTGACAAAAAAGGGCACAGGCCAAAGTGTCTAACCTTGGGTTAATGATTTTGATCTGCCTCAAAATAATATCAAAACCATTAACATATTGGAGGGCTACTTCCTTCTCCAACAAGGTCTTCTCCTATTCCTATTGATATTCTTTGCTATGCACGGCTCCTTCAAGATCAACAACCTTAGAAGTGAGCTCCTTCTTCTCCTGACCCCATTCCTTAAGTCAAATGCACGGTCTCCTCCAGCTTCTTCATTTTCCCTTCAAGTCAGCACTTCCTGGATGACTAGCATTGAGCTTCTCCTTTCTCCCTAAACTTTATAAAGCCTTGCCCTCCAACCTCCTTTAGCTCCAAATGTCAAACCATGGCACAGGAACAGAGCATAAACTTCCAACCATTTGAGCACACCAATAGTGCTTACCGCTTCAAAAGTCCTCTTGTCCTTGACAAATCGAGGAGTTCATCACCCTTTGAGAAGAAGGGGTAATCTATGCTCCAAAGGAAGAATATGGGATGTTCTCTTTGAAGTGGTCAGGGGGAAGGGCACCTCGATAGTCAACTTTCACCTTTTTTAACCTCAAAGGGGACTTGACAATGGCCCTCTTAGGGAGAGACTCCACCTCAGGAGCAGTCCTGAACCTTTCTCCTCCAATCTTCACTATCATAAGCTGGAAATTAGTCTTAGAGCCCTCAGTTGTAGTCTCTAAGCACGGGGAGTGACATCGCCTAAGCTCGATGCTGGTTTTGGTGTCTTGAATAGAAGCAATAAAAAACTTAAGAACCATAGAATCTACAAAGACCCAAAGGAAAAGTTAATTGAATAAGCTCGGCCAAACAAGCCATTTAAAAAAAAAAAGTAAAACCTACAAGAACTTACTAATATATGTTGTATTATCCAGCCCTATTGGAAATCCATTCAACTAGCTTCACACTAGATAAGAATTATGTTGGTCAAGGTGCTCAACCAAGTACTCTAGGGTGACCTTCCTCTCAATTAACAAACTACCAGGCTCTACACCTAAGATCTACCTCGGAAATGTATTCTATAAAGAAGAAACCTGACATTACTCTTATTATCAAGAAAGAAAGGATAATCATGCCTAGAAGCCCTAACTCTAAAAAATTAATCCTTGACGTTCTTAAAAATGGAAGTGAAAGGTTGGAAGATTATCTTCTTGGAGTACCACTGAGAAATTCATCTCCCCTTGTCAACATTTTTAACTTGGAAAAAAGAAAAGTAAACGGCCAAAGAGGGCTTTGTTAGCACTAGAACCCTTCAGAAAGCATTAACGCTAAATGTTTTGAGTGATAACAAAACCAATTTCATGAAAATATTTTATACAAGGACTAATTGTTTGCTTGAGTTTATTGAGTATACAACAGGTTTATTCTCTTTATCATATAACTTCATGAACAAGTGTTATTTTCACGAAACCATGTGTAAACATGTTGAACCTCATTCAAAGAGATTTGGAACTTAAATAAAGTGAAAATAATCATTGAAATGGACATTAGTATGGTAAGAGCATGAGAGGAAATTATCAAGAACAAGAAATAAGACTCAGATCTTTAGAAAGTATCATGCGACTTCAGAAAGTGTCATTTAAGTAAAGATTTCAATCCAACTCTGAAGCAAAGTATGGTTACCATCTTCAATCATCATGATCATGATATATTAATTACAAAAAGCTTTGATTAAAGCATAGAAGACCAAAAGGGAAGTCCAAAACTGAAACAACATTTCAAAAAGCACATTTACTGTAAACGGTGCACTTTCAGAAATGGGAGGAAAAATTTGAAATTCAAATTTCAAGTCAAACTCAGTTAGGGATTGATAGTGATATCTCTTTTCAACCGGGTCAATTGCCTCAACTTTTAGAAAAAAAAAGGTTCAGAAATTGCATTCAGAAAGCAAAAGGTAGTTTCTAAAGGTGGAGTCAGAACCTCTATTAGACAACAACTTCTGAATTGTAAAATGTAAATTTGACACGAAGAGTTACTTTCTAGTCTTCATTTCCAAGACACAAAAAGAAGATCAACACGTGTCACTGGGAAAATAGATTAGGGCAATAGTCATAAATGAAGATAAAGAATAAAAGGAGATGGTATGCTTACAACTTAAGACTTTTTTATCATTACCTTGTGAAAACGCTAAAAATTTTTTCTCTCATCTTCTGTAAAACTAGTACAGCTTGTAATCAGTTTCATCTTTATAAAAATCTTCTTTCTATGTTCTTATTAGATTATACTTTTTTCCCAGGAAGAATAGTTATGTAACATCTGTCATATCTAGGAGCATTATGTATTGCCATCCCAGTATGAGTGTAATACTTGGCATGCAAATATTGTCTCTTTGGGCCTACTGGGTGCCCCTCACAAATTTGCTCTTCCTCCTCTCAAAGGGAAAACACGTCTACATAGGGCAAAGTGGTATTAGAGCCATAGGTTTCCCTATACTACTAGAGAAAATGTCCATAAATAACATGGCATCTATGTAAATGGAAGTGCGCCCAATTGCATTGATGTAGTGTTATTTGAGGCCTTTAGGAAAGAGTCAGCATGTCTAGATTCAGTAAAAGTTTGTCATTTCTTAGAACTCATGATCTTCCAATATGTCCTCCCTTCTAGGTGTGACCATGCCACCTGTGAACCCTTCACGCCTTCCATGTCACCATAGGAGTGGCTTATCCAGGTAGTAGTGCTCGTCTCAGAGCCTTTGAATAGATAGTACCGAACCTAACAAATATTATGATTAGACAACTTGAGGCAACCACACAACTGCCTCCAGTTAGGCACCCAGAAGCGCCTTGGAGCATTTTAAGAGAATGGATCTACCCACCTTCAATGGTCGTTTGACGTAAGGACCTCAGGTGTTCCTTAGGCAAGTAGAGAGATTGTTCAAGTCATTCACGTTTTTTTAGAGAGGACAATAGAGCTACCTGGCTTCCAATTGGGAAACTAGAGGGAGTTATGGTATCAAGAGTTCTTGCAGGGGCTGGGCCTCAGATTTGCCCTCTGGAATAGTTCAATGAGGCATTCATGCGGAGGTTCTTGTTGGAAAGTCAAAAAGCTCAAATGATAGAAGAGTTTCTGAAGTTTGGCTGACCCCAGCACATAATTGAGTACGATGAACATTTCATTTGTAACATTCCCTGCTACTTTATGGATTGGGGACTTGTCCCTACAAACCAACATGGGTCTTTTCAGCGTGCTTTGTCCTCACTCACACACTTCCTGAAAACTTCCCAAAAGGTCATCCATCCCAAAATTGCTCCAAGTTAAGCACGCTTAACCGTGGAGTTCTTTCATGATGGGCTACCAAAAAGAAGATGCATCTTGTTAGTATAGGTAGTACCAATCAATTCATATAAGTCATCCTCAACTGTATAGTTTTCTACCTGTATAGCCTCAAGATCCCTTTCATTCTGGTGTGTAATCAGTTCATTCATATACCCTTCCGCTTAGGCCTTGCCAGGAGCTGCTCCTTGTCGTGGTTTCTTGCATTGACGATCACTCCTACCCTCATCATTGGCGTTACATGCCCACCAGCTTCCGCTTAGTTCATCCTCAAACCACACCGTACTAGGAGAGGTGTAGGCTCTGATACCATTTGTAACATCCCTGACTTTATGGATTAACGACTTATCCCACAAACCAATATGGGTCTTTTCAACGTGCTTTGTCCTCACTCACACACTTTCTGAAAAACTTCCAGGAGGTCACCCATCCCAAAATTGCTCCAAGTCAAGCATGCTTAACCGTGGAGTTCTTTCATGATGGGCTACCAAAGAAGATGCATCTTGTTGGTATAGGTAGTACCAATCAGTTCATATAAGTCATCTTCAACTGTATAGTCCCATATCTATACAGCCTTAGGGTCCCTCTCATTCTAATGTGTAATCAGTTCATTCATGTACCTCTCCATTTAGAGGCCTTGCTAGGAGCCCTTCCTTGTCTGTGCCTTCTTCCATGGCGATCACTCCTGCCCTCATCACGGGCGTTACATCATCTACTTATCAAGGCAACATCGAGCATGTTACTAACGAGATAGCTAGGGTGAGACGTTTTGTTTAGGATCTGCCCAAGGACATGTTCCTCAGTTTGCAACCTATCAGGACCATGGACTATGCTCAAGTTGTAGACATAACAATTGGTCTTGAGTGTGGATTAGTAGAGCGCAAGACGATGTCAGAGGCTAACAAGAAAGCCAAGTTTCATGGCTTTTTCTAACTGGAGTATGTTCGAGCAAGGGTCACCATCAATAGGGCTAAGAGGAGGTCGGTTAGGTAGGGTCGCTTCTCAGAGCCTATCGCATGAACCCAAGCTCTATCAGAGACTCAGAAGAAGGGAGATAGCCAGGAGGATATAGGGTTCAATGTCGACCGATCAATCACATCTAGCCTATCAGACATGTGGGATGCACCATGGAGGCCAGTGCTTGCTTGGTATATTCATGTGCTACGGTTGTGGCCAGCAGGGTCATCAACATAAAGATTATCCATTCATCCAAGCACTCTCTAGCTAGGGGTCAGCAAACCCCACCACACCAGCTCATTCCTTTTAGTCGAAGCGAAAGTGGTGTAGTTTCTCAAGTTGGTAGAGGAAGTGAGGGTAAGGGCGGGCCCAAGCCGGGGCCTAGGCAATGGGGGTGAACGTATCTCTATGCCTTGATTAGTCAGGATACACCGCAACATACATGCCAGGAACTGGTAGACCATCGCTTCTTAGAGTATACAAAAAGTACTATAGTTGAGATATCCTCGTAGGTGATTTAAGTTAAGCAAAGATTTCTAAGGAAGGAGTTGAATTTGTATTTGTTCAAGTATGAAAGTTCAGATGTCATAGCAGAGAAGTAAGCTGTTGTAAGAACCATAAGCAATGATAATTGTTGATGAGATTTGGGGACCAAATCTCTTTTAAGGAGGGTAGTATGTAATATTCCAAATACAGAATTTAGTGATATGTGAATTATTATTATTATTATTGTTATTACTACTACTACTTCTACTTCAAAAGCAATGATATAAGTAATGCTAAAAGTAACGTTCTTATTATTATTATTATTATAACACAATCATATATGATGGTTAATTTTTTTTTAAATTCGTAAAGTCATGAAAAGAAAGTTCACATTAGTAATATATGATAATTAAGTTTCAAACTTTTCAAAGTTCAACCACCTATATATGTTAGTTAAACTTTGAAACTTGTATAATGCTGAAAAGGTGAGTGTTTCCATGTTGAGTGCCTGCCATGTGCAATATGCATACCGCCTCTCATGCATGTTATTATCTTTTATCCCCCAGGATATATTTGGTACATCATAATACTCCTAAATATTTTCTAAGAACCTTAGCCACCTAAGGATTTTTCCATAGAAAGAAAAGCATGATTTCTCTCAATTTCTCGATTAATCTCTTTTGTAAGTGATCCTCATGGAATTTAGCCAGTTTCTTCCTTTTTATCTAGTTGTTAGTTTGGGTATTGTCAGATATGGTTTTCTCACAACATTCTTCCTCCCTACCATCCCAAACTCAGTTTGGGTGATAGAATCAAATTATTTGTTTTCATTATATTGTTTGCCAATTCCTGTGCCATTCCTACTCAAGGTCAAGTTGTCAGTGGAAGCACACTGTTGACTACCAACAGTGAGTGGGTAGTTGCTCATGACTATATTTTAGTAGTTAAAAGTATTATATAAACTGATTATTATCACTATTATCATGAAAATCATATTTTGGAAAACTCATGGGACCATTGTTTGTTGCATGATTGTTAGAAGGTATCAGGTTCAAGTTCTATTATATTTCAAGAATATATAATTTTATATGGCATGATATGAATCTTCTCATTAAAAATAGGTTGACAGTTGTTATAATTTCACATTTAAAAGTATTATTTAATTATTAGACACAAATAAGGCAAGACATCATAGAACAATTTATACGAATATTAGAAAATATTATTATTATCTATTTAGTACAATATGATCTGCTAGTTACCATAAAATAGTTAAGAAGATAAAATAGTTCATAACTACTTAGTAGTTACCATATGAACAGGAGGCAAATAGTAAGGACAATTATATTGTTATGCAAATTTTAATATTATATATAGAGCCTAGCTTAATATTAGAACTTGGTTAAACAACTAGTACAGTGCCAGATTAAAATAAGAAATAGTAAGATTTAGCATAATAAGATTTAGCCAGTTGATAGAGAGTAGCTAATAACTAAGTTATACAAATAGATTAGTACATACTTATTATGTATTGTAGCAATAACAGGAATAATAAGAGTAGCATAAGTAACAATTAAAGTTTAATTAATAGTTATTAGGTAACATGATAGGACTAAGTCAGTTAATAGAAATTAACTAATAGCTTTTGCAATGTCTACGATTAATTTATGAATTAATTATTAAAGTATAAGAAATGTTCAGTATAGCAATATTAACTTCAGTTTTATGGGTATTATTTAACTATTATCAGTTTCTAAAATTAATTTACTTATATAGCATGAAGAAACCAAACTTTTTAGAACTAATAAAATAGGTAAATAATAATTAAATGTTTAAGTAAATCATTGATATTATTAACATGATGTTGATGTTACAAGTGGTTAGTCGCACAACATGAACAAGTTTCTATGGCATGATGTTTAATATCTAAATTGTTATCTCATAAGTAGTAAGCACAATATAGGGAATAAGTTTCAGTGTTCAAATTGATTGCTTATTCAGTTAACTTATGTATGTTCATAGCATGAACAGTTTTATGGACATGATGTTTAATATCTAAATTGTTATCTCATAAGTAGCAAACAAAATCCAGGGAATAAGTTTCAGTGTTTGAATTGATTGATGATTCAATTAACTTATGTATGTTGAGATCAGTCTAGTAGAATTGCAATTTGTGTTAGAAAAGTCATTAACCTTGGTATGCCTGCCAGGAGGCGGTGTACTAAGTAGCCATGGAGGTCTTAGATGTTAACCTTGGTATGCCTAGCTGCCAAGGAGGCGTATACCAAGCAACCATGGAGACAATCTTATAAGTCGTTAACCTTAGCATATCTAGCTGCCATGGAGGCGATATGTCAAGCGGCCATGGAGGTAAACTTTCATAATTCAGATATACCATAGGATATGGTCCCTTTGAGGACAATCCCAAAAGTAAATGTTTATGATGCAAGTGAATGCTTATTGAACATGAACAAGTTTTAAGTTATTTTCCTTAAGTTAGATTTTATTTAGTTGATACAAGGATTGAATTGAATGCCTATAAATTATATTATTATATAATTATTTGCATGTCCATGTTATATGTATGAATATTATGTAGTTCTTTATTGTCCCATGTGAGCTATGGGTGGCTCTGCTCACTTGTGTTTGATGAACTCATCCCTCTCTTTCCTCCCCCATATATACAGTTATAGGCTCAATTGCACCAGGGATCCACTTTATTAGTGTTCCAGCATCTTTTATGAGCTTCGCTTCAAAGTGAAGCTTATTATAGGTTATGTGAGTTTAGTAGTGCTCCAGTAATTGTGTGTAGGAACCAAACATGCATAATATTATTTTATTTTTTTCAGAATTTTATATATTTTATTAATTATGTTTGGCCTGAGCTTAGATTATGATTATTATATAGTTTTATGCTCATGATTTATATTTGGGAAACATTTTCAGAATTATGGAATTTAGCTAAATTTGAGATATTTGAAATATATGTTTAATTGCTTATGCATTTTAGCCAATCACATTACCAGGATTCCTAGGACCCAATCTCTCATGTGTCAGTCATTCCTAGGCAAGTCGTGACAAGTTAGAAAGAAGTCACCCAAGTTTTCAGCTCATTCACTGATTCATCTAGAGAAAACTTAGTGTTTGTTCATTTGAGTGAACTAACGCAAGCATATTCTTTGTAACTCGATCTAGTAGGGATCATTGTGAGGTAACTTGAAGAGGCTCATCAAAGACTATTTGGAAGTGATAGTAGAGTGAGCTCCTGGTCATGTGAGATAACTTGTGAAGTCTATTGAAAGATTATTGACTTTCTTGGGTGAAGAAAGGGTTGATTATTGGAACTTAATGGTTATTGAGAACTAGATGTAGGCAGGTAGCCGAACTAGTATAAAACCTCTTGTGCACTTGAAGTTTATAGTTGATAATACTTGTTTAAGTTTTTCATGAACTAAAAGGAAAGAAAAGCCAAAGCATGATTCAACCCCCCTTCTCGTGCACTTTTCAACCTACATTTGGTATCAAGCTAGGCTTCTAAGGCGTAAGGTCTAATGAACAGAGGTTAAAGATCCTTGGGATAAATGACACAAAATATTCGTATTGTAGAAGGACACTCCATAAACAGACACCATTCCTTGATGATGGAGACTACGCGTCCTGAGAGATAGAATAGCTGTTCATAGAAAACACAAGTCTTGACTTTTGGGAAATCATCTAAGAAGGAGATTATATTCCAATAGAAGAAGTTTTGGAATTAAGATGCACCTTCTACCTCCAGAAGTTTCCAAAAATAGGTGGACAGAGCAACATAAGGCAAGAGTTCAGTTGAACTCAAAGGCCAAATACCTACTTACATGTGTACTAAGCAAAGCTGAATATGATAAAGTCATTGCTTGTGACATAGCTAAAGAAATTTGGAAAGACTTCATATGCTGTAAGAAGGTATTGATCAATTCAAAGAAACAAAAATCAATATATTAGTCCATTAATACGAAATGTTTAAAATGACTGAACAAGAGAGTATTGATGACATGACCACCAGGTTCATGCACATAGTGAATCAACTCAAAAGTTTAGGTAAGAGATACTCAAACTCTAAGATGGTAAGGAAGATCTTGAGAGTATTCTGGAAAAACAGCTTCCTAAGGTCACTACCATCATAGAAGCTAAGGACTTTTAGACCCTTAGCCTGGATGCTCTCATTGGGTCTCTAAAAACCTATAAGGTTGTACTATCTGAAGTTCACGTGAAACTATGAAGAAGAGCAAATTCATGGCCTTAAAGTTCTCACATAAGAAGTAGCCCAAAGGTAAAGCAATGAAAGTTGCTAAAACCTCAGATGAAGAGGAAGAATCAAAAGATGATGAGTTTGAAGAAGAATATGGAGATAAGATGTCCATGCTCGTGAAGAAGATATCCAAAGCTTGGAGAAGTAGAACAAAGAAAAGAAGAGACATTAACTTCAGAAAGGACAGGAAGGGTAAGGGAAAGCAAAAGGGTAACCTGTTAGATGTGGAAAGAAGGGACACTTCAAGACCAACTGTTCTAAGGTCAAGGGTCCATAGAAAAAGTTCCCTTCAAAGAAGAAGGGAATAGTGGCCACTTGGAGTGATTCAAGGAGGAGAAAAAAGGTCTAGAAAGCTAGGATGAGCTAGAAGATGTAGCAAACTTATGTTTCATGGCTAGCTACACTTCAAAAGGAGAACTTGAAGTAAAGATATCTTTTGAACTTGACTTTACTTATGATGAATTACTTGCATTATATGATGAATTGCTTGAAAATTCTCAAACCTTATCTTATCACTATCTCAGCTTAGAAGAACCATCAAAAAGTGATTCTAGAACTTGAAATCACTAAGAGAGATATTGAGAATCTAAGGCTTGATAAGGAAGAGATCAAAGGAGAAAACAAATTTTTAAATATTAAGCTCAAAGCCTTAGAAGTTGACGTCACTTAAAAAAATAAGAAAACTCAGAAAGTAATTTATGAACTTGAAAGGACTTCAAAACTACTCAAACCTAATCTGGAAAAGATGGCGGCTCCAAGAATCTTAAGCTTGATGCTTGGAGGTCAAAGGCTATATTTTCAAAAGACCGGGTTGGGATATGAGAGTGAGATAGATGAGAAAGGAAAAACAATCTCATCAAAGAAAGTAAAGAATGGAGTATCTTGTACTTTCTGTCATAAGAATGAACATCCACCTAACAAATATTTTATGAGAAAGAAATCTATAAAATAGGTTAAGAAACCTCCCCCAAGAAAAATTAACCAAAAAGGACCTAAGAAAGTTTGGATAAGTAAAATAAAAACTATTTTTGTTGCAAGTGTGTCTAGAATGTACATTGACAAAGACAACAAGTGGTACATGGATAGTGGCTGCTTAGACACATGTTCCGATCCAGGAAGTGGTTTAGAGACTTGAAACCTAAGAACTCTAGATCATTAAAATTCATTGATAGAGGTAAAGCCAAGGTTACAGATATAAAAAATGTTGGTAAGGATAATTTTCACCAAATTTCTGATGTTTTACTTGTTGATGGTTTGGCTCACAATCAATTGAGCATTAGCCAATTTGCGACCAAGGTTTTAATGTTTTATTTAATGTAAATGTTTGTAAAATGGTAAATCCCACTTCTGGACAAGTCATTCTATCATAAGAGACTTGATATCACTTATGTGTTATTCTTGGATAACCTTCTAGATCAAGATGTAAAATGTCTTGCATCCTTCATAGACGATAAGTGGCTATGGCATAAGAAGCTTGAACATGCTCATATGAAGCTAATTTCTAAGCTATCTCAGAAAGAGCTTGTAAAAGGCTTGCCAAAGATCATATTTGACATGAACTCCACCTTAGATTTCTGTGAGAAATGCAAGCAAACCAAAGTTTCTTTCCATAATAAAAATGTGGTTTCAACCACTAAGCTACTTGAGCTTTTACATATAGATCTCTTTGGACCAACTAAGACTTAAAGTCTTGTTGGAAAAAAGATATTGCCTTATCATAGTGGATGATTTCTCTAGATTTACATGAGTTATCTTTCTAGCTTCTAAGGATGTGGTGGCTGAAAGATTCAAAGTTTTTGCAAAATATGTTTGTATTGAAAATGATTCTCACATTACTTTTATTAGATCAGATCATGGAGGACAATTTGAAAATCATATTTTTGAAGAGTTTTGTCAAAAATATGGCATCTTTCATGAGTTTTTTACACTTAGAACTCCTCAACAAAATGAGGTTGCTAAAAGAAAGAAGAAGCTTGCAAGAAATGGCCAGAACCATGCCTTTAGAAAGTGATTTATCAAAGGGTTTTCAATAGAGGCTGTAAACACCTCATGCTATATTCAAAATAGAATCTTTCTAAGGTCAATCCTTAAGAAAACAACTTATGAGCTATGGAAGGGTAGAAAACCCAACATATCATACTTCCATATCTTTGGTTCATCTTGTTTTATTCTTAACACCAAGGTCAAACTTGCAAAGTTTGATCCAAAATCTAATGATGAAATTTTCTTAGGATACTCTTTAGTGTCAAAAGCTTACATGGTGTACAACAAGAGAATATTATGTATTGAAGAGATCATCCATATCAAATTTAAAGAGCTTAAGAAGGACTTTGTTGATGATCTAGAAGAGCTAGAAGAGAACTTTTAGAAGGTGAACCTCATGGAACTCTCAGAAAGCAAGTAGAAGAAAGCACAATCTTCAAAAAGTAAGCTCTAGAACACAATAACTCAGCAAGCTTACTCAGAACTCCTAAGCTCTGGAAAGTGACATTTCTGAGCATGAAGAAAAGCAATCTGAAGATAAGAGAGAAGTTAACTAACATCAAGGTTCCAGAAACTACATAGGTATTTTTAATTTAGGAGTAGTTTCTAAAATAAAGTTCTAGGGGATATTTCTAAGGGTGTGAGAACTAGATCTATCCTCAGAAAATGATTGCATTGAAGATGCTTTAAATAATCAAAGTTAGGTGGAAGCTATGCAAGAGGAGCTAGATCAGTCAAGAGAAGAAAAGTTGACACTTGTGGAGAAGTCCAAAGGAAAAACCATCATTGGAACCAAATGGGTGTACAGAACAAGCTTGATAAAGTAGGAAATGTAATAAGAAACAAAGCAATATTGGGTGCACAAGGTTATAATCAACAAGAGGAAACCGATTATGATGAAACCTTTACACTAGTAGGTAGGCTTGAATCCATAAGAATGCTAATTGCTTTTGCTGCCTTCAAGGGATTCACTTTTTACCAAATCGATGTTAAGTTTGCATTCCTAAATGGATTTCTCTTAAGGAAGTTCATTAAAAGCCTTTAGGTTTTTAGTGTGAAAACATTCCCAACCATGTCTTTAAGTTAACAAAGGCAATTTTGTTAGCTCCAGGACCCTTTCAAAAAGCTTCAAAGCAATATGTTTTGAGTGACAACAAAACCAATTTAAAGAAAATATTTTGAAGAACAACTAATATTTTCCTTGAGTTTCTTGACATAGCATAAAGGTATTTTTGAATTGCATAACACGAACTTGAAATGAGAATAATTTCACTTTGCATGTGCAAACATGTTTTATCTCATATAAAGAGATTGAACCTTAATAGAAAGTGAACATTATATCGTGAAAAGTACATATACATGCATTACGATGAAAGGAAATCATAACAAGGGTAAGAAACCAAGGCATGAGACTTCAGAAAGTAACAATGGGCATCAGAGTACGCTTAAAAAGAAGATATCAAGCAAACTTCGAGAACAATGTGTTACACAATCTTCAATCATCATAATCGTAAATCTTTCATCATCATAAAATTTGGATTGAAGAACAGAAGACCTAAGATTCATCAAGGAACTGATACCGCATGTCAGAAAGCTTACTTCAATATGGAGTGTGAACGTTATTGGAAAATGAGGGAAATTTAAATTTTTGAAATTCAAATTTAAAGTCAAACCTAGTTTCAAACTGGTTAGTCATCTCTTGAACTTGGTCAACAACCTTAGCTTCTAGAAGAAAAGAGTTCAGGAACCACATTAAGAAAGTAAGAGTAATTTCTGAAGTAGTATAAGAAACCTAAATTATGCAACGGTTTTTATAATAGTCCTGTAACAGACATGCTACTCTTCTAGGTTGCTTTTCCAAGACACAAATGGATGATCAACACGTGTCACTTGGAGACTGATCAAGTGGCAACAATTACAAGGAAGACCATCTATAAATAGAGATCCTGCGCTTTTAGATAAGAGATTGACACTTACAAAGAGTGGAAACTCTAAAAATCTCTCCTTATATCCTGCAATGTTCATTACATTATGTAATTAGTTTCCTTACTTGTAAAAGTATTCTTTCTACGTTCTTGAATAGATATATATTCTTCTTAGGAAGAAATGATAAAGAAGTCATTCAAGTTATCCCAGGTTATTCATGTATATTTTAAGGAAACTTGAGTGTAGGTTAGTTTGAGTGGCAATCCAAATACAAATCTTTGTATCCTTGATCTAGTAATAATCAGTGTGAGATAGCTTGGAGAGGCTAGTCAAAAACTACTTACAACATGATAGTAGAGGTTGTCTATGAGCCATGGGTTCAGCTTGGAAAGGCTGGCAAAAGATTACTTGGTTCAGCTTAGAGAGGCTAGTGAATAGCTACTTTCAAAGTGACAGGAGAGGTTGTTGCTAGTCAGGGGTTCAGCTTGGAGAGGCTGGGGAAAGACTACTTAGTTCAGCTTGGAGAGGTTGGTGAATGATTACTTTCAACGTGACAGGAGTTGTCTCCGGTTGCGGGTTCAGCTTAGAGAGGCTGGGGAAGACTACTAGTTCAAGCTTAGAGAGGCTTGTGAATAACTACTTAGGTTGTGACAGGAGAGGTTGTCTACTAGTCACACGAGATCTTGGGAAGGATAATGTAAAGACTATCCATCTTCTTTATCTAGTTTTGAGAAAGATATTTAGTGGAACCTCAACATGTATTGAGTATTGGATATAGGTAGTTTTGGCAGAACTTAGTGTAAAATCTGCGTGTCATATCTTCTTCTTTCTGATCTTTTTTACTTTATTTATTAAGCTATTTTATCTGCATATATCCGTTTAGCGTTTCTATAATATACTGAAGGCTTCAAAAATCTACCTTTAGAAAAAACTAATCCTATTTCCGCTGTACTTCAAGCTTAATGCTTGATAGTTCTTTTGTTAAATGTTTCATATGCAAAAGAGGCAAAGCACAATTCAACTCCCTTTCTCGTGCACTTTTATACCTATAACTTTATGGTCTAAAACAAGCTCCCAGAGTTTGGTATGAAAGGCTAAGTACCTTTGTACTAAAGAATGGGTTCAAGAGAGGTAAAGTTGATACAACCTTGTTTACTCTTGAGCAAAATAATCACTTTCTATATTTCAAATATATGTTGATGATATTATATTTGGGCGATTGATCATTCTCCTTGTGAAAAGTTTTCAAAATTGATGCAAAATGAATTTGAGATTAGCATGATGGTGAGCTCAAGTTTTTCCTTGGACTTAAAATAAAACAAGAAAAGAAGGAACCTTGATCCATCAAGAAAAGCATACAAAAGAGCTTTTAAAAAGGTTTAATATAGATCAAGCCAAACCCGTGAGACCCCATGCATCCATCTCAAGTCATTTATGCAGATGAATGAAAAAAAGATATCAGAAAGTAATTATAGAGTATTGATTGGTTCACTTCGTATCTTAGCAAGTAGACTAAACATTCAATTAAGTGTAGGAATTTGTACTAGATTTCAATCTAACCCAAAGTAATCACACTTAAATGCTATCAAAAGGATTTTGAGATATTTATCTAGTACTACTAATCTTGGTTTATGGTACAAGAAAGGTGTAGGTTGAAAAGTGCACGAGAAAAGGGGGTTAATCATGCTTGAACTTTTCTTTGCTTTTCGTTTCTGAAACTCAAATAGATACTATCAAGTTTGGACTTGAAGTACAATGGAAATATCATTAGTATACTTCAAAAAGTAACTTTCTGAACTATAACACAAATGTAAAAACAAGTTAAAAGATTTTCCAGAAATATGATAGATATAAAGGCATGAAGCAGGAAATAAAAGGAGTAAGGGTAGAAGAAGATTATGCACAGAGATTTTATACCTGGTTTGGCCAACTTGCCTACATCCAGTTCTCAACCATGGTTGACTTCCACTAAAACCTTTCTTAACTCAAGAAAGTTAGATAGTCTTTAGGTAACCTTCTCAAGAACCATGACCAATAGCTCACTCTACGCCACACCTGAGTAGTCTTTGACCAGCCTCTCCAAGCTAACTCCATGACTAGTAGCTCACTCTACTATCACCTTACAAGTAGTCTTACTTAGTCTCTTCAAGCTAACTCACAGGAATCATTACTAGATCGAGGTTATAAGGTTTGTGTTTGGATTGAATCACTCAAATGAATCTACACTCTAGTTTTCATATGATAAACAGGAATTGACCTGGAAAACTTGAATGACTTCTCTCTATCTTTTCTTCCTAGGAAGAATGTATGATCTACTAAGAATGTAGAAAGAAGATTTTACAAGAAAGAAACTGATCACAAGCTATAATGACTTTACAAAGGATGAAGAGAGGAAATTTCTTCGGCATTTCAGCAGTTAGATGAGCAAAAGTCTCTTCTTTGTAAGCATCGCATATCCTTTTATACTTGATCTGACTTATGACCATTGCCTTGATCTGTTTTCTAAGTGACATGTGTTGATATTTTTTTTGTCTCTTAGAAATGCAGTCTAAAGGAGTAGCTCGGCATTATCAGGAACTAGAAGCCATTGTGTAAAAGAGGTTTTTGAGTCCAACTTTAGAAACTACATTTTACTTTCTAAATGAGGATTCTGAACTTTTCCTTCTAGAAGCTTGGGTTGACCAAGTTGGCAGAAGAGATGTCACGTCAGTCCTTGATTGGGTTTGACTTTAAATTTGAATTTCAAAATTCCCTCATTTTCCTGTAAAGTGCACCGTTCACTATGAAATGTGATTTATAAAGTGCCGTCTTAGTTTTTGTGTTTTTCTTTGATCTTCTATTATTCAATTAGAGCTTGTTGTTGATGATATGATTATGATCATGATTGAAGATAATAGTACACACTTGCTTCAAAGTTGGATTGAAATCTTCACTTGAATTGCACTTTCTAAAGTCACATGCTACTTTCTAAAGATTTGAGCTTGGTTTCTTGTACTTGAGAGTCTTCTTTAATCCATTAGGCATACATATGTTCATTCCATGATATATTTTTCACTTTCATTAAGTCCCAATCTCCTCAAATGAGATCAAACATGTTTGCACATATTATTGTGAAAGAATTCTCGTTTTAAGATACGTATATGCTAACATAAAAGATCTATTTCTTTGCTTCAAGAAACTTAAGGAAAGATCAGTCATTCTTCAAAATATTTTCACAAAATTGATTATGGTTTCACTCAAAACATTAAGCATTGGAGCTTTTTGAAGGGTTCTGGAGCTAACAATCTCCCTCTTTTTGATGATAACAAACCAATTTTTAGAAAATCTTTTGAAGAGATTTTGAAAGAAATATATGACAAGATGTAGAGCTTGATAAACCAATTTTCTTTAAAAACATACAACATGATTTTCAAAGAGTCATCATTCTTAAGGTATGAAATATATAGAATCAAGACACTTGTTATTAAGTGACTGAAATCAGTTGTTTATTTCAATTAAGGCTTCTGAAGTTAATCAAAATACTCTGAGGTATCAGAGCAATTTGAGAAAGATATGAGCATATAAGCTTTTTGAATAAAACATAGGTTTATTTTTAATGAAGATGACTTTTCTGAAAAATACGCGTGTTTGAATAATGAGAGTAATACTTGTGATATTTACTCTTGATCTTGAATTCATTCTTAACACATCTTTATCCAAACAAATTTTTTAAACATGATGCAAATTTTTTGTGTATAAAAACATGCAATATATAAACTTTGCACACAAAGGAAGTTTTTGGAGCTCAAAAGAAACTATTAAGTTGTATCAGAGCATGTGTAACTGAGCTTGTGATGTTTATTAGAAAACTTCATAGATGTGTCACAAAGTATATATGTTCATATAAAAACTTCACGATCATGTATCATGGCATACATATCAGAGCACTAAAAAGATGTGTATTAGAGCCATGTATATATTGGGGCATTAACATATATTTCAGAACTAATTATACAAGCAAGATGTATCAGAATATAGTGTGCTAAGTATCAGAGCAAACACTTAAGACTTATAAAGAATACACCACAAACAAGATATATGATTAGCTAAGCAAGGTGTATTAGAGAATAAATATGTATCAGAGCTTTAACTAACTTGAGAAGGATAATGCAAACATATATGTACCAAAACAATGATAGATCATATTATCAGAGCAGGAAACAAACAACAAAAAAAAAACATTGTTTAATTAACAATAAAAGAAATACAAATGCTGAAAAAAAATCTCTAAGCTTCCTTTTAGCTTGCTCCCCCTAAATTCTTTAGCATAAGATTTTCTGAATCTTCTTGTCTTTTCCTCTTTTATCATCACAAAAAGAGGGTTTGTTGGAATCCATGTGACACCATCATTAGCCCCTTTGCCTCAGCTCACGAAGTATCTATAATAGCAATGCTTCATGTCTTCGTGACTAAGCTTCCAACCGATTCAGTTGGCCAGTCATGTTGCACTAATTTCATAGCAGTATTTGGACTTTAGAAAAGTTTGGTTGCTTGTAGGTTAAGGTTGGCTTGAAAGGGGTTAACATTCTGAGCAAGGGATGGTGCATGCATAGTAGCTTGGAGATAGTAAGCCCATCAACAGGAGCAAAGATAGGTGTAGCAGCATGCGTGAGAGAGAGTTTCATTTAGTTGCTCATCCTCGAGAATTCTGCCAAAATTTGAAGTGTCGTATTCTATTAGCTTGATTTTGATTGTCGATATAGATCAACCGTGTTCTAATTTGATTCCCTAGATTCTTGAGTGTCCTCTATGCTGCTCTTAATTTGAATCACCTTTCTTTTTCTTTCTCTTCTCAGCATCTCAGGAGCTTTTTCAATGATTGCATCTTTGATCCTCATGCTCTGTCTCCTAACATTGGTTGTAGGTGTTCTTGTAATTCTCCTAAGAGTCTTGAAAGAGTTCAAAGTGTACTCAGTACTTTCCATGTACTTGTACAACTCATTTGCCAGAAGGTAGCTTATGTATTGGAAGATTCTGGTAAGTAAAACCCCATAGGGGACAGTAGGAGTTCTCCTCTTTTCCCTGGAGATGGCACTGAGTATGTAGTCAAAGATTAGTTTTGGCAAGTTTACCCATATATTCACTAGTAGATAGAAGAGTAGCATGCAGTCCACCTAACCAGCAAGTTGGTACTTCCCAACCTTGGACGAGAGAAACTGGACAATGGAAAGACTTTGTGCCCTAGAGTATAGCAAGGTAGTTGTGATATCATGGGTTGGTATCTGGAGAGTCTGAGACATCTGGAGAGCTCCTCAGGAAGACTCCTAGAGTCATAAACCAATTTCCTTCATATGAACATCTGACTCTAGTGATAGGTGTTTGGATGATGTTGGAGAGGTCACTTATTCCAATCTCCATGTCAATGCCCCTAATAGAGGTCCTCAATAGAGATTTTGACTTCTATCTAGCTGGAGTAAAAGAGAGCCACCATCCCGTAAAGACTGGATCTAAGAGATTTAGGACCCTTTCCCATCCTTGAAAAGAGAAAACTTCTAGGAGAACGAGAACTAGGTTCATTAGTTCTCTGCTTAACCTTTTTCCAGGAGTTATCTTCCTTTGAGAAAATTTTTTGACACTGGAGTAGAAGCGGTTCTTGGTACATAAGGAGAGTTCCCATGTGAGCAATACTTCCATCAAAATGTTTGCTTTCAGCCATAGTAAGGGTTGTGTATGAGATGGTTGAACGGAAAGGTGAGGGCTGTGAACAAATGGTAAGTTGTAGGAAGGAATATTTGGAGAGAAGATGAAATGGTTTTGACTACAGGTGAGAGTGTTTGAGGTTGAAGACGAAGGAGTAAAGTATGGCGTGTGAGGAGTGAGGGGTTATTTAAGTGATGGGACATAAAGAATGAAGGTGAGGCAATATAGGAGAAAGAAACTCAAAAGAGTATGAATTATCTCGCCTTTTTCATTCTTCTAAAGAGTGGTTTCTGAAACTCAAAACCACTTTTTGAACTTTGTAAGCTTTTTGACCTATCAAGATGACACTGCTTTTTCACATCTTAGTCATCTTCAAATTCTAAACCCCATGAGATAATATAACCCATTTTCTTACCATGTGATCCCTTTCTAAGCTTGGAAGCTAACTTTTTGATCTTGTAAGCCGATCTTTTGGTCTTACAAATGATTCTCTGTTCTTGCAAATGATCTTCAGTCTTGCAAAGTGATCTTCAGGTCATTGTTTAGGCTTTAGTTTAGAGCCATGATGGAGAGAGTCAGAGATGTTTATGCATGAATGATTTAAGGTTTAAAAAAATTTTAAAGTTCAAAAGCATTTTAAGCAATAAAAATTATCTTTAGATAATGGTTTTGTAAATATATCAGACACTTGATCTTTAGGATTTCACAGATATTAACTCAACATCTCCTTTTTGAACATGATCTCTAATAATAAAATGATGTTTAACATCAATATTTTTAGATATAGGGTGCTGGATAGGATTCTTAGCAAGATTAATAACACTAGTATTATCATAGAGGCGAGGGATTTTGGAGTAGCTCTGGTGAATCTTCTAGCTGATTCCTTGTCCAAGCATTGGGTAGCAGTTTGTGTTAGCTACATATTCAGCTTTAGCAGGAAAGAGCAATGGCATTTTGCTTTTTGCATGACCAAGTGATGAGGCTTTTTCCAAAGAAACAACAATATCCATTGGTCCTTTTCTCTCTACTCTATCTCTAGCAAAGTCATCATAGTACCCTACAATCTCAGGATGTACCTTTCTCATACCATAAACCAAGATTTGTAGTACAAGATAAAAATCTCAAAATTTGTTTAATAACATTTAAGTGGGATTGCTTTGGGTTAGATTGAAATCTAGCACAAATTCCCACACTTAGCTGAATTTTTGGTCTACTTGCTAAAATGCAGAAGTGAACCAATCATTCCTTTATAATTGCTTTCTGATACCTTCTCACCGTTCTTGTTAGTATCGATGACTTGAGATGGATGCATGGGGGTACTCCTGGTTTTGCTTGATCCATGCTAAACTTTTTCAAAAGCTCTTTTGTATACTTTTCTTGATGGATCAAGGCTCCTTCCTTTTATTATTTTATTTGAAGACTAACGAAAAACTTGAGTTCACCTATCATGCTCATCTCAACTTCACTCTGCATCAACTTTGAAAACTTTCATAGATAGAATGATTAATGGCGCCAAATATAATATCATCAACATTTATTTGGACTATCAGAAAGTGATTATTTTGTTCAAGAGTAAATAGGATTGTATCAACTTTACCTCTTTGGAACCTATTTTTCAAAAGGTACTTAGATTTTTATACCAAGCTCAAGGAGCTAGTTTAAGACCATATAGTGCCTTTGTTAACTTGAAGACATGGTTCGAAGGTTTTCATTCTCAAAACTTGGAAGCTACTTTACATACACTTTCTGTGAGAGGAATCTATTTAGGAACATAGACTTAATATCCAATTAGTAAAGAGTGAATCCCTTAAAGGCAACAAAAGCATGTAGCATTCTTAAGGCTTCAAGCCTAGCTACTGGTGCAAAGGTTTAATCATAATCAATTCCCTCTTGTTGATTGTAACCTTATGCAACCAATCTTACTTTGTTTCTACAACTTTGCTAGCTTCATCTAGCTTGTTTATGAACACCCATTTTATGATGGTCTTCCCTTTGGGCTTTTCCATAAGCGTCCAGGCTTTGCTTCTCTCAAACTAGTCCAGTTCCTCCTGCATAGTATCCACCTAATTTTGGTCATTTAAAGCATTTTCAATGTAGTTAGGCTCAATGGGGAAAATGAAAGTACAGTTGGATACATTTCTAAGGAGGATCTTGTTCTCACACCCTTTGAAATGTCCCCTAGAACTTTGTTCTAAGAAACCTTTTAGATCAGAAACTCCTTTGTAGTTTTTGTAACCTTGATGTTCATCATCTTCTCTTTTATCTTCAAATTGCTCTTCTTCATGCTTAGAAATGTCACTTTCTAAGGGCTTTGGAGTTCTGAGTATGCTTGCTGAATTTGTCCAAGTTTTGGAGCTTACTTTCTGAAAATTGTGCTTTCTTCTGCTTGCTTTGGGGTTTCTTGAGGTTCAGCTTCTCAAGGTTCTCTTTTAGCTATTCAAGATTATGAATAAAGTCCTTCTTGAGCTCCTTGAATTTGATATGGATAGTCTCTTCAATGCATAGCATTCTTTTGTTGTACAACTTGTAAGCTTTTGAGACCAAAGAGTACCCTAACAAGATTCTATTATCAGATTTAGGATCAAACTTTGCGGTTAGTGTTAAGAATAAAGCAAGATGAGCCAAAAACATAGAAATATGATATATTGGATTTTCTACCCTTCCATAGCTCATAAGGAGTTTTCTTGAGAATTGGCCTTAGAAGATTCTATTTTGAATACAGCACGAGGTGTTTACAGCCTTTGCCCAAAAGCCTTTTGATAGATCACTTTCTAAAAGCATGGTTCTGGCCATCACTTACAAACTTTTGTTCTTCCTTGTAGTAACCCCATTTTGTTGGGGAGTTCTAGGTGTAGAGAACTCGTGAGAGATACCATGTTTTTCACAAAATTCTTCGAAAACATGATTTTCAAATTCTCCTTTATGATCTTATCTTAAAGAGGTAATTTCAAATCTTTTAAGACAAACACATTTTGCAAACATCTTGAATCTTTCAACCACTTCATCCTTATAAGCTTGGAAGATAACCTATGTAAATATAGAGAAATCATCCACTATGACAAGACAATATCTCTTTCCAGAAAGACTTGAGTCTTGGTTTGTCCAAAGATATCCATATGTAAAAGCTCAAGTGGCTTAGTGGTTGAAACTACATTTTTATTGTGGAAAGAAGCTTTGGTCGCTTGCTTTCTCACAGAAATCACAAGTTGAATCCTTATCAAATTTAATCTTAGGTGTAACACCCTAACTCTTAACCTCATACACTAAAGTCGCATTCCAGTTAGTCATTAGTTGTTACACCTTTGTTTCAGATCTTGACTTACTTTTCTTTAAAATACGAGTAATAAAATATGACTAAATTTTTCTTTTTGAACTTAAGACTTAAAATGTGTGCCGCGCATGTGCATAGATATCGACTATTAAACATAAAACATAACAACCAGATATACGTCATCATAACAACCATGAATAAACCATAGAATAATCACAACATAAATTATGGTAATATTTCATAATCATATCAATACAACGATGTCCTTATAAATATAAGGACACCTAGGGGTATCAAATACACCAAACGCTTTAATGAACACAAAACAGAATATTAACAAAGCTAGACTAGTCTTCATGCTTCCGCTGTGCCTTCTTCTGACTAGATGACGTGATCCTATGCCCACGCCTTAAGGAAGATCACGAACATCCGCATCAATCCGTCTAGAGACGACACGGGAGGGAAAACAAAGGGATGAGAATACTCATACAAGATTCTCAGGAGGCTCCCGACTTTAACACAAGTGTCATCGTCGTCGCCCCAGCCACTTCGGGTTTCATTATGAAAGAGGTGTACATGCATAAGTTCAGTTTTAATTTCTCAAATCCTATTATCCAAAGTGGGTTTCTTTTAGCATGAGTCTTGATGGTATGAATGCAGCAGATATTTTATGTATGCATGGTAAAGCTTAAGCATGACAAATCACGTACTCAACATATATCACTCAATCATGAGCACCAATGGAACAACCACGAAATATATGCATGTGCGTCTTTTACTTTATCATATTTGAACTCTTCAAGTTCCTTTCTTAACTTTTCCACCCTCATCATAGCCACCAAAATCCACCCAACATGCCGCCCCGTGATTTTCACATAGCCACCAAAACTCTAAATACACCCGTCGCCTAGGAATGAGCTCATCCTAACTAGCCGTCGCTAGATTTATACGGGGAAAAAGAGGGGAAATCACATCTTTTCTTGGATCACCCCATACAACCCTTAACTCGGAAGTCATAATGGGATCATTTCTTCTTTAACATATCTTTTTCTTAGATCACCCCAACCCTTAACTCGGGAAGTCATAATGGGATCATTTCCACTTTATCATATCTTGTATGGATGCAACATAAGCATACAACCATAGAACATCATATAACATATCCTTTATTCATGCCTCATATTCTCATGCATTTAAACATAGCGTACCACATCATCATAGCAACATGCCACACATCCATACATTCTCATACTCATGGCATTTAAAATATTCACGTACATCAAAACTATACTTATTCGATCTCATTCTCCCATCACATCTCCCTACCTTAAGATATTTTATGCTTTGGCCCTCATAGGCTTTAAACTTGTGTTCTAGTTATCCTAACACCCATTATAGATCATTATCACACCTAAGGGATCATCACCTATAATTCTCTCTATATTCATGCCTACTAACATATCCAAACGGCATTGCATCACTTAGGCAGAAAATTATCATATGCTTGCGGGGTCCTAGAATCTCCTTTTACCCTTTCTAAGATCCATCTTCGGCTAAGACTCTATAATCAACTCCTAAACCAAATATGAGAGATTCCTACACATATCCACTAATTATAAACCATTTTCCTTAAGTTCAATTATGCTGGAACAGAATTTACCATTCTTGCATCTAAGTGTTCTAGAATTATCATTTTAAGTCCTTTCTAGTTACTTATTCTTTCCTAGCTTCCCAAATCGTTCCTTGCTTCACTCAAACATAATTTTACATATGTTAACACCATAAAACAGAATTTATACAGTGGCCAAACACCAAGGGCAGAACCGAAATGCAAAGCTCATGTAATCACATAATTTCATGATTTAAAAGCATATAAGTTACTAGCTTTCTCTTGGAATAATTTTAGGAACTCAAAACTCCTTTGGAAACCAATTCCTCTCATTAAAATCATATAAATGTGTGCTAGGTCAGTAGCTAAATTATTTAGCTCAAGAAATAAATTTAAAACATAAAACTTTGTTCATAATGTTCTTTAGACACCTAAGCTTAGAAAAATTCCAAGACTTAGACTATGGACACTTATGATTAGATGAACTCATCTCAAGTCCACCATCATCATCACAAGGCTGAAATGGCTTTCTTGAAATGCCTCCATTTTCTAAAACTTTATGTAAGATACTTGGCCAAGTCTTTGAGCTCTAGGATATTTAAGTGATGACATAAACTTAAACATGATATGCACTTATTTTATCCTTCATTAGAAAATAAAGTGAGAGCATAAAATAAATATGAGATGCAACCTCATTATTATCTTTAAAGATTAAGTGATGACTTGAAATATAAACATGAAATGCAAGCTTGGAAATTTAAACATGATAATGCAAGTTCATTTAGTTATTCTTGAGAGCTTAGTGATGGCATCAAAATAAACATGCTATGCAAGACATAAACATAAACATGTATGCAACTCATTTTATCTTAACTAGAGCTCTTACAAGACTTTAGAGGAACATTATGACCTTAACCCAATTTGTATCTTTACAACATAAAGTGAGTTTTAGAGTTCTTAGCACCAAGTGTTCAAAGAAGCCTTTGGTTTTGAACAAAGGAAGAAAACTGAAACCTTGAAGAGAATAAGGAAAAAAAACCGAAACCTTTGAGAGGAAAAAGGAAAAAACTGAAAACTTAAGCAAAGAAAGGGAAGAAACCAAAGGTATGTATGGTCCAAGACCAAGTTTTTCAAGCTTTAGAGGTTTCTCACATGACAACAACAAAGCCATTATCTTGAAACCTCATCATCAAGCCAAAGTTTTCCTCATTGGAAAGGCTCCAAGGCCGAAAAGAAAAAGTAGAAGAAAAAGAGTTTTGAACCAAGAGAAAACTAGAACTTTCTTAAAGGAAAACAAGTAAAACTTTGAAATAAAACCCCTACCTAAGGAAGTCTTTGAAAAGGATGAAAGAAAGCTTGATCCTTGAAGAAATGAGAAGACAAAATCTTCTCTTGAAGGTGGGTACATTCGGCCAAGGGGAGAAGTCAAGGAAGATGAATTTTCCTTGAGTTTGTAAGCTTGGAAATAGAAAGTTTGAATGTTTAAGAGATGGTTTGAGGTGAGGAAGTGGTGGTTTAAGGTTGTTTGTGGTGGATTGTGGTGGTGGAAAGGTTCTTTGAGGGAAGAAAGAAGAGCAAGATGAAGAGAAATTGAGAGAAAATGAGAGAAAGTGCAAGAAAGCTAAACTTAGCAAATGATCTAAAGTGTAACAAGGTTTTTCAAGGCTTGGTATTTATAGAAATTTTGCAACATGGAGGCTGCACAAGGGAAGGAAGGCCGACGACCTTGAGGGAAAGGGAGAGAAGAAATATCTCTTGATTGGCATGGGCTTAGGCATGGGCAAAGCATGGTTGAAAGCATGGTGAGGTATGGTTCCAAGCATGGCCAAAGCATGGCTCTTTGAGTGAGAATTAAAATAACATGTGATGGATTTAGGGGAGGAGTGTTTTGGCCATAATTTTACAGCCAAGGGGGAGGAAGAGCTTGTTCATGTAATGGTGGTTTAATGATGTGTTTAGGTGTTTTTTTTATTAAGGTTTTGATTAGGAGTTTGTAAGAAAATGTTTAGGTGAGGTAATGGCTAATTAAGGTTGTCAAGACTTGATTAGGAGAGTGATCTTGCTAGATTAACAATTTAAAATCATTCTTTTAGTCAAATGAGGTATGGGCACAATTCCTTAATTTAAGGAATTGGAGAGAGAAAATACTATTTAAAATTCCATGACTAGGAATCTTGAATTGTACGTTTATTTTTTGTACAAATGACCGAAAATGCCCTGAGGTCATTTTACCTGGAAACGAGGATCGCCGCCATCCTCAAGGGGATGTTTTTGTGATGATAGGGGATTGTGTATGTTATGTGTGGTAATAGAGCAGAAGAATCTCGTTTTTGAGTTTCGACGCGAAGTTACCAAAATGCCCCTGTGTTGTTTAACCTTGTTTTACGGTCCGTGAACCCGGACTTCACCAAAAGGTTTTAAATGATGTTTTTAAGTAATGTTTTATGTCGGGATAAGCCGGGTGGCCCCGGCAGTTTTAGTGAAAAATTACCGTTTTACCCTAGCCAAGTGCATTCTGGCCCGAATGACACGATTAGCGAAACCTAAGCAATATTAGGCTCTAATTAAAGATTAGTAAATTCTAATTACTAATCTAAAGTTAAAATAATTAATCAAGGTTGATTAGAACCTAAGATTGCTTAGAGAAGCTCAAAATCCTATTCTTGAATTTAAGACATTATGTCATATTTTCATGAATAGTGTTTTCTCTCTCCAATTCCTTAAATCATGGAATTGTGTCTATGATTTGATTTGACTACAGTATGGTTTTAATTCTAATTTAGTATGACCACTCCTTAATCAAGTCTTGAACCACCTTAATTAGCCATTTTATCACCTAAACACTTGCTTACAAACACCTAATCAAAAGCCTAATCAAAGACACACCTAAACACATCATTAAACCACAATTAAATGAGAGATTTTCCCTTCCCCTTGGCTGCATAATCTGACCAAAAATTCCCTCCCCATTCCTCACATGTTGATTTATTTTTACACACAAAAATGCCCATGCTTTGCCCATGCCTTGCCCATGCTTTGCCCATGCCTTGCCCATACTTTCCACCATACCTCACCATGCCTCCATAAAGCAAATTCTCTCACCTCATGGAACATGAGGCCAAGCCTTCCTCTCCAAATCAGCCACAAGTTCTCATTCCCTCTAGAAATGCCATGCTTGGATGAGCTTGGTTGAATTTTTGTTCATTTGCCAAGATTAGCTTCAAAGAGTAATCTTGAGTTCTTTCTTTTTCTCAAGACTCAAGAGTTCCTTTCCTTTTCTTCACCTCTTCAAGCTCACAAGGAAAACACCTCATCTTCTTTGCCTCCTTGCCTTGGCCGAAAATCATCAAGCATCAAGGAAGAAGTTGTTCTTCTCAACTTGCTTCAAGAACCAAGCTTTCCTCTTCACCACTAGGTAGGGAGTTTTCTTTCAAGTTCTTTCTTTTCCTTACATGTTCGGCCTTCAAGGCCATTGATGATGTTTCATGATAGCTTGATGATGAGAGTTCTAGATGATGACTTGGAGTTCATCACAATGAAACCTCTAAAGCTTGAAAACTTGGTCTTGGACCATAAATGATTTCAGTTTCCTTTCCTTTCCTTGTTCAAAGTTTTCAGTTCTTGTTTCCTTTTTCCCTTAATGGTTTTGGTTTCCATTTCCTTTTGTTATAAAAAGTTTGATATAAATGTTAAGTAGATCACTAAAAGTTGTTTGAAGAACTTAATCACATGTTTTCAAAAAGCTCTAAGCTTACCCTTGCCAACCTTAAAGTTGGTCGGTCTAGAATACACGCTAGATTGAAGCCTATGAGCAATAAAATAAAGAATATGAAGTAGTTTTCTTTATGTTTGTTTTTATGAGTGTTAAGATTTATTTCTTAGTTATGTTGCAATGTTGGTTTTAAATTGTGGAAAGATGATAATGATTTCAAAGAGTTTTTAGAAAGGTGTGATAAAGTGTTTTTGGAAAGGAAGGATACTTGATAATGTGTTAGAAAGTTAGTTTTTCAAAGGGATTTTGGTAATCGATTACTGGGCTATGTAATCGATTACCAGGAAGCAATTTATGAGATTCTATTTTAGTAATCGATTACCAATAGGTGTAATCGATTACCATTATGTTCTTCTTTTCCAGAAATATGTTTGTCTTGGTAATCGATTACCAGAACCTTAATCGATTACCAGGACCTAAATGTGCCAAAATGAGTGTTTTGATTTTAATGGGATGAACCTATGATATGGATGCTTATGTGATGTTGCCTTTTCACATGATTACTTAATGGGAATGTACATGATATGATGAAATGAAATTATGATGAGAATGCCTATGTGTATTGAAGTCTTACTTGATTATTTACTTGAAATGTATATGACGTGATGAATGTTACTTGAAATGTTATAACGTTGCATATGAGAAAAGTATATATGTCTTAAAATGATTTCATGCTCATGTTGCATAAATGGTATGTTAATGTGAAAGTTATATGCCAAACGCATTTCTCCTACTACGTGAGAGAAAGTAAACCTGTGGGTATGGACGTCGAGCCATACCAAAGCGGACAAAGTCACTGGTCTTAACTAGTTGATGCGTTTCGAAGAAAGAAAAGAGATATGTTAATGAGGAAATGATCCCATTATGACTTCCCGAGTTAAGGGTTGTACGGGGTGATCCAAGAAAGAGATATGATTCCCCCTCTATTTTTCCCGTATAAATCTAGCGACGGCTAGTTAGGATGAGCTCATTCCTAGGCGATAGGTGATTAGGAGATTGGTGGCTATGATAAAATCGCTGGGCGGCATGTTGGATGGATTTTGGTGGCTATGACGAGAGTGGAAAATGGAAAATGAGAAAAATGAAAAAGTGAAAAGTCATGAAAGGAACTCACAAGTTCAATTATGATAAAGTAAAAGATGCACATGCATACGTTTCGTTGAAGTTTCATTGATGCTTTGATTAAGTAAAATGTGTTATCTACGTGTACTGTCATATTGCCATGCATACATACAATATCTGCTGCATTCATAACATGAAGACACATGCTAAAAGAAACCCACTTCGGATAATAAGCTTTGAGAAATTAAAATTGAACCTATGCATGAACACCCCTTTTTATAATGAAACCTGAAGTGGTTGGGGCGACGATGATGACACTTGTGTTAGAGTCGGAAGCCCTCCTGAGAATCTTATATAGATTTCTCATCCATTTTCCTTTCTTCCGTGTCGTCTCCAGAAGCGAGTGATGCAGGATGTTCGTGATCCTTTGTGAGGCGCAAGTTTAGGAACCACGCTACCATGGGGGTCAGAGCGGAAGCGCGAAGATTAGTCTAGAAAAGTTATAGTAATGTCTAGCGTTGGGTTCGTGTACGTTCATCTTTTGTTATGTTTAGTATCTTGAGATGTCCTCATGTTCGAAGAGCATCGTCGTTATGATGTGACTATGACAAGTTAATATAAATTATGTTGTGACTATTCCATGACTTGTTTCTATATGCTATGATAATGTGTATATGTTGGCTATATCATGTGTGTATTAATCGTTATGTATGCGCACGCGTGGCTCGCATTTTAAATCTTTTTATAAAAAGAAAAATTTAGTCATATTTTATTACCCGTATTTTAAATAAAGATAAGTCAAGTTCTGAAACAAAAGGCGTAATGTCTAATAACTAGCCAAATGCGACTCGAGCGTGTGAGGTGAAAGTTAAGGTGTTACATGAATCAAAGAATGTAATTAGAGTTTAACTAAGTAATCTTAGGTTCTAATTAACCTTAATAAATTATTTTGACTCTAGATTAATTATTGAAATAAATTAATCTTCGTTTAGAGCCTAATATTGCTTAGGTTTGCTTAATTACGTCATTAGGCTCACTGGATACGTTCTAGGGGCAAAATGGTAATTTTGGACTAAACCTGCTGGACCTTTCTAGCCCGACTAAACATCAAATACCACTCATAAACATCATTTCAAACTTTTGGAAAATTTCCGGCTCAAACGGCACCTTTACCTATGTGAAACACTTGGAGGGTATTTTGGTCATTTTGAGCCAAAAGTTCGGAAAATGAGATTTTCACCTCGAATATCAAACATAATAGTTACAATCCCCTTCAAACATTGAGTTGACCCATTCAAGGACTGCGGTGACTTCCTTCTAATTTCAAGTAAAAATGACCTCAGGGGCATTTTGGTCATTTGTACTCAAACAGAAAATTGGGGCATTACATTAGGCAAGCTTTTAACAAGCTTTTTATGAGATAACTCAGAATAAGCTTCGTATGAGCATGTCCAAGCTTCTTACGCCATAATCATTTATCATCCATGAAGGATGCAAGACATTTTACATCTTGATCTAGAAGGTCATCCAAAAATAACACATAAGTGTTATCATGTCTCTTTCTAGATAAAATGACTTGTCCATAAATGGGATTTAGTTTGTGAGCATGAGCATTAAATAAAACACTAAAGCCCTGGTCACAGAATTGGCTAATGCTCAACAGATTATGAGCCAGACCATCAACAAGTAAAACATCGAAAGTTTGGTGAGAGTTATCCTTACCAATATTTCCCATGCATGTAACCTTGGTCTTACCTCCATCAACAAATTTTGTCTGATCTATAGTTTTTTGGCTATAGGTTTCTAAACCACTTCTTGGATCAGACATGTGTCTGGAGCCATCTGTCCATGTACCATTTGTTGTCTTGGTCAGTGTGTATTCTCAGATATACCTACAACAAAAATAGTTTTTACTTTAGGTATCCAGGCTTTCTTGGGTCCTTTTAGGTTAATCTTTCGAAGGGGAGGTTTTCTAACCTGCCCGATTTTCTCCTCATGAAACACTTGTCAGGTGGGTGTCCCTTTTGTGAGATAGTACAAGAAGCTTTGTTCTTTACTTTCTTAGAGGAGGTTGCCTTTCCCTTTTCATTCATTTCACCCTTATATCCCAACCCAGAATTTTGGAAATAAGGCCTTTGACGACCAAGTATCAGTTCAAGATTATTGAAGCCATTTAATATTTCTCTAGATCAGATTTGAGAAGTTTTGAAGTCCTCTCAAGTTTAGAAATTACTTTCGGAGCCTTTTGATCTTTTTCTGACTTTGACTTCTAAGACTTTGAGCTTTATGTTTAAAAACTTATTTTCTCCATTAATTTTTTCCTTTTCAAGCCTTAGATTCTCAACATCTGATTTTGTCTTTTCAAGCTTTAGAACCACTTTCTAATGGTTGCTTTTGAGTTTGAGATAATAAGAGGAGAAAGTTTGAGAATTTTCAAGCAACTTATCATATAATACAAGTAATTCACCATAAGAGAGTTCAGGTTCAGATGTTTTTACCTCAGGTTCTCCCTCTGAAGCATAGTCAGCCATGAAGCATAGATTTGCAACATCTTCTAGCTCATCTTGGCTTTCTGAACCATCCTTCTCTTCTTCTGAGTCGCTCTAGGTTGCTAGCATTCCTCTTTCTTTGAGGGAAACTTCTTCTGGTCCTTTGAGCTTGGACAGTAGTTTTGAATGTCCCTTCTCACCAAGTTATAGCAAGTAATGCTTTTTAGATTTCCCTTGCCTTTTATATCCTGTTTGAGGGTGATGTCTCTTCTTTTCTTTGTCCTACTTCTCCAAGCTTTAGACATCTTCCTCACAAGCTTAGAGATCTTATATCCATCCTCTTCTTTAGACTCTTCATCAATTCTTCTTCATTACTAGAGGTTTGAGCAACTTTAATTACTTTACCCTTATTCTATTTCTGATGTGATGACTTCAGGACCATGGACTTGCTCTTCTTTATGGATTCACCATGAACTTCAGAGAGCACAACCTCATGGTTTTTGAGCAACCCAATGAGTATGTCCAAGCCAAGAGTTTAAAGGTATTTGGCTTCTATAATGGCTGTGTCTTTTGGTAGCCATTTAGCAGGAGGTTTCAAGAATTTTTCTAACCATTTCAAAGTTAGAATATTTTGCCCAGGACCTTTAGCTGATTTACAATGTGCACGAACCTTGTGGTCATGTCATCAATACTTTCTTGCTCGATCATTTTAAACATTTAGTACTGATGGACCAACATCCTGATCTTTGTCTCTTTGACTTGATCAGGACCGACGCAACATGTTAAGCTCCAGATCCTTGGCCGTGTGACAAGTAATAATCTTATCATATTCAGCTTTGCTTAGTGCACATGTGAGTAGGTACTTAGCCTTGGAGTTCAACTGAACTCTAGCTTTATGTTGCTATGTCCACCTACTCGTGGGGACTTTAAAGGTGGAAGGTGCATCTTCAATTCTAGGAACCTCTTCCATTGGAATATAGTCTTCTTGAATGATCCCCCAGAGTCATGACTTGTGCATTTGATAAACAACTCCATTCTATCTCTCCAATAAGCAAGTCTCCACCATCAAAGAATGATGGTTTGTTTATGGAGTGTCCTTTTGCAATATGAATGTTTTGTTCTATATGTCCTTAGGATCTTTAACCTCTGCAATCATTAGAATGATCAACCCCTTAGAGAATTGAGCTTTGATGTCAATTGTAGGTTGAAAAGTGCACGAGAAATGGGGTTGAATCGTGCTTGAACTTTTCTTTCCTTTTTGGTTTATGAAAAAATTAAACATATACTATCTAGTTTGAACTTGAAGTGTGGTAGAAATATCATTAGTATACTTCATAAAGTAACTTTGCACTATAACACATGTAAAAACAAGTTACAAGATTTTCCAGAAAACATGATAGATATAAAGGCACAAAGCAGTAAATAAAAGGAGTAAGGGAATAACAAGATAATACATAGAGATTTTTATATTGGTTTGGCTAACCTTACATCCAGTTCTCAACCACCATTGAGTTCCACTAAAATCTTCTCAACTAGAAAGTTAGATAGTCTTTACAGTAGCCTTCTCAAGCTATTACCAGATTAGTAGCTCACTCTATTGTCACACCTGAGTAGTCTTTGACTAACCTCTCCAAGCTAACTCGTGACCAGTAGCTCACTATTATTGTCACTTTACAAGTAGTCTTTGCTTAGCCTCTTCAAGCTAACTCATAGCAATCACTACCAGATCGAGGTTACAAAGGTATATGTTTGGGTTGAATCACTCAAACGAACCTACACTCAAGTGTTCAATGATAAACGGTAGCCTGAAAACTTGAATGACTTCTTCCTATCTTTTCTTCCTAGGAAGAATATATGATCTACTAAGAATGTAGAAAGAAGATTTGTACAAGAAAGAAACTGATTACACACTATAATGACTTTTGCAAAGGATGAAAAGAGGAAATTTCTTCATGTTTCAGTTAGATGAGCAAAAATCTCTTCGTTGTAAACATTGTATCTCCTTTTATACTTGATCTGCACTCATGACTATTGCCTTTGATCAGTTTTCCAAGTGACACATGTTGATCTTCTTTTTGTCTCTAGAAATACATTCTAGAGGAGTAGCTCGGCATTATCAGCGTAATTGCAGAAGCCGTTGTGTAAAAGAGGTTTGAGTCCACCTTCAAAACTACTTTTTACTTTCTGAATGAGGTTTTTGAAATTTTCCTTATAGAAGCTGGGAAGTTAACCAAGTTGGTAAAAGAGATGTCACGTCGTCCTTGACCGGATTTGACTTTAAATTTGAATTTCAAAATTTCCTCCTTTTCCTATAAAGTGCATCGTTCACGTGAAACGTGCTTCTAAAGTGCCATCTCAGTTTCTGGATTTTCTTTGATCTTTTAGTCTTTAATTAGAGCTTGTTGCTGATGATATGATTACGATAATGATAATTGAAGATAATAGTACACGCTTACTTTAGAGTTGGATTGAAATCTTCACTTGAATTGCACTTCCTAAAGTCATGTGCTACTTTCTAAAGATCTGAGCCTTGGTTTCTTGTACTTGAGAGTTTTCTTTAATCCGTTAGGCATATATACGTTCAATCTACAATATATTTTTCACTTTCATTAAGTTTTAATCTCCTCAAATGAGATCAAACATGTTTGCACATGTCATTGTGAAAGAATTGTCATTTTAAGATACGTATATGCTAACATAAAAGACCTTCTTTGCTTCAAGAAACTCAAGGAAAGAGGCGAGTCATTCTTCAAAATATTTTCATAAAATTAGTTATGTTATCACTCAAATCATTAAGCACTTGGAGCTTTCTGAAGGGTTCTAGAGCTAACAAAAGGTACATTTTATGAGATTGTAGGATATTGTGATGCTAATTTTGTTGGAGATAGAGTAGAAGAAAAAGCACTAGTAGATGCTGTATTTCTTTGAAAAGAGTCTCATAACTTGGTAATGCAATAAGCAAAATACCATTGCTCTTTCTACAGCTGAAGCTAAATATATAGCTATTGCAAACTATTACACCCAGATGTTGTGGATAAGGAACCAACTAGAAGATTATCACCTGAGGTATTCAAAATCCCTATCTTTTGTGATAATACTAGTGCTATAAATCTTGCAAAGAATCCTATCCAGCACTTTAGATCTAAGCATATTGATATCAAACATCATTTTATTAGAGACCATGTTTAGAAAAGGGATGTTGAGCTAATATTTGTGAATACTAAAGACTAAGTGTCTTATATATTCACAAAACCATTAGCTAAAGATTGTTTTTGTTTCTTGAAAATGCTTTTGAACCTTAAAAGTTTTAAAATCTGCATAGCATTTGTAACACTCTAATATTTAACCCAATACGCCTAGGACGTATCAAGATTAATTATTAGTTATTACTTCCCTTTAAATTCATTTACAAAATACTTAGCAGAAAATACAGGTAAATTTTTTTTTTTTTTAAATGGAATATGTAAAACAAAGTGCGAGTCTTTGCATATAACATAAATGAAACGTGAAGAGAAGAATAAATCAATCATACAAAACATAAGCATTTAAGGACACCTCAATCATGAGAACAATCATCATAATATTAATCATAATAGTTTAAAACATAACCACTGAATTACAAAGGAAAGCATAAAGTCTTACCCATATAAGTGGGCAAAGCTTTAAGGAATAACAGAAATAATAAACATAACAACAAATACATGAAACCCCCAAAGCTACTCCCAAACTAGGACTACTCCCTCCCTGAACTAACGCTCCAATTTTTACTGTAATTTTTACTGTCATTAGGAATTATCGAATTACCGTAGGTAAATATTATATAAAATTTGAGACCAAACAATCCTTAATAAAGGAATATAACGTTAGAAGAGAAGTTAGGAGCAATTCGTGCAAGTATTGCAAACCCGATTTCCTGTACGTGTAAAATGACCAAAATGCCCTGAGGTTATTTTACTCAGAAAATGAGGATCGTGGGCCCCACCCGTCCTCAAGGGGATGTTTTGATGTTAATAAGGGATTGTTTGTGTTATGTGTGTTAATAGAGGAGAAGAATCATAATTTTGAGCTTTGACGTACGAAATGACCAAAACGCCCCGCGTTTTAACCACGATTTGCGTGCCGACTTAGACCGAACCTCACTAAAATGTTTTAAAAGGTGTTTTTAAGCCATGATTAACCATTGGTTAAGCTCGGGTGGTCTCGGGCAATTTTTAAGTAAAATGACCGTTTTGCCCCGTCTTTTGTGTAGTTTTACAAATTTTGAGATTTTTGATTCGTTAACGAAACCTAAGCAATATTAGGCTCAAATTAAAGCTTATTAAATTCTAATTATTAATCTAGAGTCAAAATTATTTATTTAAATTGATTAGAACCTAAAATTGCTTTAAAACACTCAAATTGCTTACTAATTCACCTAAGCCCTTAACCGTAAATTCTCTAAATTGCATGAATACCTTGCCTACACCTAAATAATACATGGAACACACAAAACCCTCTTCCATGAGGCTGTAATGCACGAAATAATTCAGCCATAATCATTAGAATTATTGCAAGATAATGCACTAAAACAAAATGCCAAAAAATTCCCTAAAACATGACATAAAACATGCCTTAAACAAGAAATGATTTTCCTCCCTTTGTTCCCCATGAAAAATCCAAAAATTATGCCTCCTCCTCTTGTCATACATGAGCTTGAATTCCTCTATAAATAGGCATGCTTGAGGAGCCTTAGAAGCCTTGCTCATAACTTACACAAATTCTAGTTTTAGGAGCACCAAAAGCTTTCTTTCTTCCTCCTCCTTGGCTGAAATTCTTCTTCCATTTTTAAAGAGATTTTCTTTCATTTCACTCAAGGAAACCAAGTTCTCTTCCTTTCCTTCAAATCAAATTAGGTAGGGAGTTGTTTTTAAGTTTATTTCTATGCTTTGCTAAGTGTTGTTCTTGGTTCAAAATGATGATTTCATGGATTTTCTCTAGTTTTTCCATTTGGTTTTCTTCTTCCTTTTCTTTAACAATTCGGCCATATGGCCTAGGTGGGACTAAGATGATGGCTTGATGATGAGGACCTTGAGGGTGGGTTGTGAATCCATCACAAGTTAGGCCTCTAAAGCTTGAAAGTTCCACTTGATGCAAAACTTTAAAGAATAATATTTTTATGATGTTTTTATGATCTTGAGTTTAGAACTTGAAAGATGTATTTCTCACTTTGTCTTGCTAAGATATATATATTGGATTGAATTTGTATTTCTATAAAGTCTTGAAGGAGCTCTAGTAAAGAAATCAAATGAACTTGCATCCATGTTTAAGTTTATGCCTTGCATAATCATGTTTACTTTCTATGTCATCACTAAAATTTCAAGAATGAATAAATGGACTTGCATACTCATGTTTAAATTTCCAAGTTTGCATTTCATGTTTATATTTCATGTTGTCACTTAATCTCTAAAGATAATAAAGAAGTTGCATCTCATATTTATTTTATGTTCTCACTTTATTTTATAATGGCTAAAAGAATCAACGCATGACATGTTTATTTTTATGTCATCACCTAAAGATCCTAGAGCTCAAAGACTTGCCCAAGTATCACAAGCAAAGAAATAAGATTATTGGAGTTAAAGAATTGATTCTTTAAGAAGTCTTGAGATTGGAGCTTAAAAAGATGTAATAATAATTCTCTTCTCCCTTCACCTCCAGTGCGGATTACCGCCGCTCTGTTTCTTAAGATTCTCTTCTCCCTCCACTGGTCCCTGCGGACTACGCGCTCAGTTTCTTGCATCATGTTTATATTTCAAGCTCTTGCATCATGTTTAATTTTCAAGTCATCACCTTAAATCTTAAAGATAAAGAAATGGATTTGCATATCATGTTTATAATTCCAAGTTATCACCTTATAATGACAAGATTAAAATGAGGTTGCATAGCATGTTTATGATTCTAAGATATCACATAAATCTCTTAAGCTCAAGACTTGCTCCTTTTATCTTAAGTGAGAATTTTAATCATGAAGATTCTTTCAAGTTTAGCAAAAAGAATTAGTTTCTAAAAGAAATTTGAGGCCTTGCAAAGACTTTACAAGAAACTAGTATTCCATGTACACTTAAAATGTGATTATGATAGGTTCATGATTCAGCCACTAATCAGAGTTTATTACCAATGTATGATGATGATTTAATATGTTTAAAGTTGTGATTATTATGTTTATTGATGAGGAACAATTATATCAAGTTAGAAGAGAAACTAGCTATATAAAACAACCGTAAAGCAAGATTTCTAGAACTCTAGATAATGAAATTTATGCAATTTGTCCAGAACCTTTAGTGGCCTTAAGAACCAGATTTTATTATGTTTAGATAAGGGAGAATGATTCATAATTGGGTTAGTAATTAATTTTGATATCGTAGGGAAAGACGGTAATGAGAAAGGGTTAAAAAGCAACTTCTAGCACACCATAAAACCTTAAGAATGACTTACTGCCTATGCTACCCCATATAGTCTAATAATGTTCCTAAGGCTTATAATTATTGGTAATGATGGTAATGAATCCCTTAGATGCATAATTAATTAGTTCAATAATTGAGGTTGCCTGATTCTAGAGTTTCGTTGTTGAGACAGCTTTCGGTAAGAATTGATGATGATGCCTCCTTGATGTTTTAAATGATAAGTCTATGTAGAGATTTGATGCTTATTAAGTATTTGATAATATTAAATGATTTCATGGCTTGCATGTTATAGTTGCTATTGCAAACAATGAGAATACTTACGCATGAAATAAAGAAATATTGTTATTTAAAAATTACTCTTGTTACTGGAAGAAAGTGTACTACTAAAAGTGTAATTTGGAAAGGTTCTGGCTAGGAAGACTTGGTATTTAAGCGTGTCCATTGTGAACCACCTCTTTCCTGGGAATCTCCAGATGCATGATTACAGTTAGTATATATTATTTCGGCATAAGATTAATAAATGAATCTTAACATGCTCACATTTTCATAAAAGAAACCCGAGGTTCTTGGGGACGATGATGATGACACAATGCATCATGAGGTGAGTACCCTACGAGATTCTTTTATAAGTTTCTCACTCCCTCTATTTTTCTTTCCATCTCGTCTTCAGAAACGAAGGAAGTGTTCGTGAATCACGTTGAGGCTTTCACTTGGTAGCTGAACTTGATCCTAGTTTCACTCGTATATTTCAGATATCTATCCCTATGCTTGGAGTGTTATTACTAGGTGCCATTAATGGATGTCCTTCCATCCATATATTATTTATGTTTTGTTAGATTGCCTACACCTAGTCTTATTCTGTTGGTAGGCAAAATATCTATATGATATGTAATTATGGATGTCATATGATGGAGCCAATATGATGTGTTCTTCATGATATGTCTATTCGTTTTCTGCTTTATTCGATTATTGTTCACGTTATACGTGGCTCACGTTTTCAATTATGTTTTTTTTTAAAAAATGGCTCGTAATTTCACTAAGTATTTTCAAAGCATGATTAAGGAACTGAACAAAGAGTAAAGTCTAGTAATTAATCAGATCCTACCTTAGGTGTATTGGGTTAATTATTAGGGTGTTACATTTTGGTATAGAGAGTCGTTCTCAGAGCTTGAGGATTGGACCGGCTATGCTTCTAAAGCATACTACGTTAGAAATGTCATGTGTATATGTTTATCATTAGGATGAGCTTGAGGATTAGAGATGCATGACGTTATGTTGCACGTGCCATGGTAACTTGCTCACTTTGCATGGAATGTTGAGCCTGATCACCTCAGTGTTGCCGTTTTGTGTGTATAGGGACCAATGGCACGTCGACAACAGACTAGGAACGCAGAATAACCAGAACAACGAAACCGTCGAAGCACTCCGTGATGTGGCAAGGACAATGAGGATGATGATGGAACGAATGGATCAGGATCGCCAAGCTAATGCGAATCAAGGCCATGAGATCCCGAACAAGCTCGTTTTGGGGAGTTTAAGGGGCGAACCCACCAGTTTCAAGGGACCCTCAATCCAAATGTTGCAGAAGAATGGATTCGAAATATTGAGAAGGTCTTTGCTGTAGTCCCATGCTCAGAGGAGTAGAAGGTTACTTTTGCCACCCATATGCTTGAGGGTGATGCCCTTTGGTGGACAGGTGCTCAAAGACTCTTGGAGGCGACCGACATGGACATTGATTGGGAGCTATTTAAGGTCCATTTTTATGAGATTTCCAGAGTCAGTCAAAAATGCCAAGGACATTGAGTTCATGCAACTTGTGCAAGGAAACATGAATGTAGCCCGGACACTGCCAGATTTGAGGAACTCATTAAGTTCTCAAGGATGTATCAAGTAACCCCGACGAGTATTGGAAATGCATTAAATACGAGTCAGGGTTAAAGGCGACTTAATGTGGAGGTTGCGCATTTGGAGATTAGGGATTTCTCTACCCTAGTTAACAAATGCCGCATCATTGAAGAAGGGCAGAAAGTTGAGCACCTCAAGGTCGGATAATATCACCAAGAAGCTGACACCTCAAGGTCAGCAATTCAAGAGGCATAATCGACCCCATTCCCACCTCAATCGAAACCTCAAGGTCCACAAAGGAACTTTCAACAAGGAAGGCCGAACAACAACAACAACCGCTATAACGCAACCGCTATAACAACAACCCCAACAACAATCACAACAACAACAATAATAACAACAAGGGGAAAGCACCACAAAGGGGTCCGCAGCACCTCCACGACCCCCACCATCCACGGATTGTCCAAGTGCGGCAAGAATCATGGGAGCATGCCATGTCGAGCTGGAACAAATGTATGCTATCGGTGTGGAAAGCCAGGCCACTACTCTAGAGAATGCATAGAAAGAAACCCGCCAACCCCCAACCCAAGCCAAGGACCAAGGAAGGGTCTTTACCGTTAATGCTGAAGAAACGACGAAGTCACGGAATCTCGTGGAAGGTAAGTGTAACATGCATGGTAAAAACTTAATTGTACTATATGATTCTGCGCTTCCCATTCTTTTATCTCTCACTCATGTGTTAAAAGCCTTAACTTACATGTGACTGAACTTCCTTTTGACCTTGTTGTTTCTACCCTACTGGAAAACCCGTTAGGACTTGTAATGTTGTTTAGATTGCAATTTTGTTATAGAAAATAGATCCTTTGTTTTAGATCTTATTTGCTTACCTATGCGAGGTTTAGATGTAATTCTTGGCATGGATTGGCTTGAGGCCAACCGTGTACTGTTAAATTGCTATGAGAAAACCATTACCTTTCTTCCTATTCCCATTGAACCTAAGAAACCCATAAGCTGTACATAACTATTGTGGAAATGGACTGTGGTAAGGGTAAGACTAAAGGTTATATTTTCTTAGCCGCTAGTGATGTAGACTTTGAGCAAAGTATCGATGAGATACCAATAGTAAGGAATTATCCCGAAGTATTTCCATGAGATACCAGAGTTTCCCCCAAGAGAGAGATAGAGTTTTCCATAGAATTGCTTCTGGTAGGACCCATATCCATAGCCCCATCAGGATGTCCCCATTAGAGTTGACCGAGTTAAAAGCTCAATTGGAAGATTTATTGGAGAAAAAGTTTGTTAGGCCTAGTGCATCACCTTGGGGAGCCCCTGTGTTGTTTGTGAAGAAAAAGGATGGGAGTATGAGGATGTGTGTTGATTATAGGCAATTGAATAAAGTGACAGTGAAGAACAAATACCCTTTGCCTAGGATAGATGACTTGATGGACAGCTTAAAGGTGCAGCGTGTTTTCTAAGATTGATTTGAGGTCAGGTTACCACCAGATTAGAGTAAGAGATGAAGATATACCGAAAACGGCCTTTCGCACTCGATACGGCCATTTTGAGTTTGGAGTAATGTCCTTTGGATTAACCAATGCTCCAGCAATTTTTATGGATTACATGAATAGGATCTTTAGACCCTATTTAGATCAGTTTGTGGTTGTCTTCATAGATGATATTCTCATCTACTCTAAGACCCACGAGGAGCATGAATGCCACCTAACCATAGTACTGGAAATCCTAAAGGAAAAGAAACTATATGCCAAGCTTTCTAAGTGTGAATTCTGGTTGGATGAGGTGAAATTTTTAGGGCATGTAGTGTCTAAGAGGAATTGTGTAGATCCTAGTAAGGTGGAAACGGTTGTGAACTGGGAAAGACCAACCACGGTAACTGAAGTAAGGAGCTTTTTGGGTTTAGCGGTTATTACCGTCGGTTTATCAAGGGATTTTCCCAGATTTCCCTACCTCTGACCAAGCTAACTAGGAAGAACACCCCTTTTCATGGACCCGGAGTGTGAAAAGAGCTTTCAAGAGCTAAAACACAAGCTAACCTCAACCCCTGTTTTGGTATTACCCGACCCCAATGTGCCTTTCGAAGTATACTGTGATGCTTCAAGGAAGGGTTTGGGTTGTGTACTGATGCAAGATAGGCAAGTGGTGGCCTATGCGTCAAGGCAACTCAAGCCACATGAGGCAAATTACCCTACCCATGACCTTGAATTAGCCGCCATCGTGTTTGCTCTAAGATTTGGAGACACCATTTATATGGCGTTAAGTTTGAGGTGTTCTCCGATCACAAGAGTTTGAAATATCTCTTTGATCAAAAAGAGCTAAACATGAGGCAAAGAAGGTGGATGGAGTTCTTAAAAGATTATGATTTCGGGTTAAACTATCATCCAGGCAAAGCTAATGTTGTAGCCGATGCCCTAAGTAGGAAATCCTTACAAGTATCCCGTTTGATGGTGAAGGAGGTTGAGTTAATTGAGCAGTTTAGAGACCTAAACCTAGGGATGACCTTGACCACTAAGGGCATAAGAGCTTGCCATCTTAGTGTGACAAGTGAATTCAAGGAAAGAATTGCTCAAGCCCAAAGGGAAGATACGGAATTTCAAGAGACCTTAGAAGGGTAAAGCTGATAAGTTGAAAGGTTTTACCCAAGGGAATGATAGTTTGTGGAGGTTTGAAGGTCGTATATGTGTACCTGCTAGTGGTGACCTCCGAAAGGATATTTTGGAGGAAGCCCATAAGAGCCATTTTACCCTTCATCCGGTGCAACCAAGATGTATCAAGATTTGAAGAAGATGTTTGGTGGCCAGGATTGAAGAAGGATGTGTGCACATGGGTGAGTAAGTGCTTGGTGTGTCAAAAGGTGAAGATTGAACACCAAAAACCTTCCGGAATGTTGCAACCTTTGTCAATCCCCGAATGGAAGTGGGATAGTGTCTCCATGGACTTTGTAACTGGACTACCGAGGACCCAAGCAAATCATGACGCCATATGGGTAATAGTGGATCGGTTGACTAAATCAGCCCACTTTTTACCTATTAAGGTGACTTATTCCTTGGATAGGTTAGCACTTATATATTCAGGAGATAGTAAGATTACATGGAGTACCGTCGCGATAATCTCGATCGGGATCCGCGATTTTCACGATTTTGGGGAGCTTTCAGAAGGCGTTTGGTTCAAAGCTGTGTCTAAGCACGGCTTATCACCCCCAAATGGACGGTCAATCTGAAAGAACTATCCAAACTTTGGAGGACATGTTGAGGGCATGTGTTTTAGATCAAAGAGGGAGTTGGGATAAGTACCTGCCATTGATTGAATTTGCATATAACAATAGTTATCATGCAAGTATCGGTATGGCACCATACGAGGCCCTCTATGGACGGAAGTGTCAATCACCTCTATGTTGGTATGAGCCCGAGAGCAAAGTCTACTTGGACCGGATATTGTGAGGGAAACGACGAAACAAATCAAGAAGATTAGGGATAAGATTCACCTGAAGTCGACAGAAAACTATGCGGACAAGCGGCGAAAACCGCTAGATTTTCAAGAAGGGGACCATGTGTTCCTAAGAATCACCCCCACCACAGGCATAGGCCGAGCAATGAAAGTAAAGAAATTGAGCCCTAGATTTCTTGGTCCGTTTGAAATCCTTAGCAAAATAGGATCTGGAGCCTACCGTATAGCCCTACCCAGAGTCTGTCCAACCTTCATGATGTTTTCCATGTCTCCAGTTAAGGAAATATCATTCTGACCCAAGTCATGTACTAGAGCCAGAACATGTACAATTAAGAGATGACCTAACGTTTAACTTACCACCCACGAGAATCGTTGAGGAGGAGTTAAGCGTTAAGGAACAAGGCTGTACCCTTAGTCAAAGTAGCATGGGGACGAGGTGAAACGAAGAAGTTACATGGGAGCTGGAATCAGATATGCAAGCACAGTATCCAGCGTCTCAGGTAACGAATTTCGAGGGCGAAATTCTTTTAAGGAGGGGAGTAATGTAACGCCCCAATTTTTACTGTAATTTTTACTCATTAGGAATTACCAAATTACCGTAGGTAAATATTATATAAAATTTGAGACCAAACAATCCTTAATAAAGGAATATAACGTTAGAAGAGAAGTTAGGAGCAATTCGTGCAAGTATTGCAAACCCCAATTTCTGTACGTGTAAAATGACCAAAATGCCCCTGAGGTTATTTTACTAGAAAATGAGGATCGTGGGCCCCACCCATCCTCAAGGGGATGTTTTGATAATAATAAGGGATTGTTTGTGTTATGTGTGTTAATAGAGGAGAAGAATCATAATTTTGAGCTTCTGACGCGAAATGACCAAAACGCCCCTTTTTAACCCGATTTGCGTGCCGACTTAGCCCGAACCTCACTAAAATGTTTTAAAAGGTGTTTTTAAGCCATGATTAACCATTGGTTAAGCTCGGGTGGTCTCGGGCAATTTTTAAGTAAAATGACCGTTTTGCCCTGTCTTTGTGTAGTTTTACAAATTTTGAGATTTTGATTCGTCTAACGAAACCTAAGCAATATTAGGCTCAAATTAAAGCTTATTAAATTCTAATTATTAATCTAGAGTCAAAATTATTTATTTAAATTGATTAGAACCTAAAATTGCTTTAAAACACTCAAATTGCTTACTAATTCACCTAAGCCCTTAACCGTAAATTCTCTAAATTGCATGAATACCTTGCCTACACCTAAATAATACATGGAACACACAAAACCCTCTTCCATGAGGCTGTAATGCACGAAATAATTCAGCCATAATCATTAGAATTATTGCAAGATAATGCACTAAAACAAAATGCCAAAAAATTCCCTAAAACATGGCATAAAACATGCCTTAAACAAGAAATGATTTTCCTCCCTTTGTTCCCCATGAAAAATCCAAAAATTATGCCTCCTCCTCTTGTCATACATGAGCTTGAATTCCTATAAATAGGCATGCTTGAGGAGCCTTAGAAGCCTTGCTCATAACTTACACAAATTCTAGTTTTAGGAGCACCAAAAGCTTTCTTTCTTCCTCCTCCTTGGCCGAAATTTCTTCACCCATTTCTCAAAGAGATTTTCTTTCATTTCACTCAAGGAAACCAAGTCCTATTCTTTTCCTTCAAATCAAATTAGGTAGGGAGTTGTTTTTAAGTTTATTTCTATGCTTTGCTAAGTGTTGTTCTTGGTTCAAAATGATGATTTCATGGATTTTCTCTAGTTTTTCCATTTGGTTTTCTTCTTCCTTTTTCTTTGAACAATTCGGCCATATGGCCTAGGTGGGACTAAGATGATGGCTTGATGATGAGGACCTTGAGGGTGGGTTGTGAATCCATCACAAGTTAGGCCTCTAAAGCTTGAAAGTTCCACTTGATGCAAAACTTTAAAGAATAATATTTTTATGATGTTTTAATGATCTTGAGTTTAGAACTTGAAAGATGTATTTCTCACTTTGTCTTGCTAAGATATATATATTGGATTGAATTTGTATTTCTATAAAGTCTTGAAGGAGCTCTAGTAAAGAAATCAAATGAACTTGCATCCATGTTTAAGTTTATGCCTTGCATAATCATGTTTACTTTCTATGTCATCACTAAAATTTCAAGAATGAATAAATGGACTTGCATACTCATGTTTAAATTTCCAAGTTTGCATTTCATGTTTATATTTCATGTTGTCACTTAATCTCTAAAGATAATAAAGAAGTTGCATCTCATATTTATTTTATGTTCTCACTTTATTTTATAATGGCTAAAAGAATCAACGCATGACATGTTTATTTTTATGTCATCACCTAAAGATCCTAGAGCTCAAAGACTTGCCCAAGTATCACAAGCAAAGAAATAAGATTATTGGAGTTAAAGAATTGATTCTTTAAGAAGTCTTGAGATTGGAGCTTAAAAAGATGTAATAATAATTCTCTTCTCCCTTCACCGTCCATGCGGATTACCGCCTTCGTTTCTTAAGATTCTTCTCCTCCTCCTGGTCCTGTGACTCCTGCCGCTTCAGTTTCTTGCATCATGTTTATATTTCAAGCTCTTGCATCATGTTTAATTTTCAAGTCATCACCTTAAATCTTAAAGATAAAGAAATGGATTTGCATATCATGTTTATAATTCCAAGTTATCACCTTATAATGACAAGATTAAAATGAGGTTGCATAGCATGTTTATGATTCTAAGATATCACATAAATCTCTTAAGATCAAGACTTGCTCCTTTTATCTTAAGTGAGAATTTTAATCATGAAGATTCTTTCAAGTTTAGCAAAAAGAATTAGTTTCTAAAAGAAATTTGAGGCTTTGCAAAGACTTTACAAGAAACTAGTATTCCATGTACACTTAAAATATGATTATGATAGGTTCATGATTCAGCCACTAATCTGAGTTTATTACCAATGTATGATGATGATTTAATATGTTTAAAGTTGTGATTATTATGTTTATTGATGAGGGAACAATTATGTCCAAGTTAGAAGAGAAACTAGCTATATAAAACAACCGTAAAGCAAGATTTCTAGAACTCTAGATAATGAAATTTATGCAATCTGTCCAGAACCTTTAGTGGCCTTAAGAACCAGATTTTATTATGTTTAGATAAGGGAGAATGATTCATAATTGAGTTAGTAATTAATTTTGGCATCATAGGGAAAGACGTAAAGAGGGTTAAAACGCAACTTCTAGCACACGTAAAACCTTAAGAATGACTTACTGCCTATGCTGCCCCATATAGTCTAATAATGTTCCTAAGACTTATAATTAATGGTAATGATGGTAATGAATCCCTTAGATGCATAATTAATTAGTTCAATAATTGAGGTTGTCCATTCTAGAGTTTGTTGAGACAGTTTTGGTAAGAATTGATGATGATGCCTCCTTGATGTTTTAAATGATAAGTCTATGTAGAGATTTTATGCTTATTAAGTATTTGATAATATTAAATGATTTCATGGCTTGCATGTTATAGTTGCTATTGCAAACAATGAGAATACTTACGCATGAAATAAAGAAATATTCTGTTATTTAAAAATTACCCTTGTTACTGGAAGAAAGTGTACTACTCTAAAAGTGTAATTTGGAAAGGTTCTGGCTAGGAAAGACTTGGTATTTAAGCGTGTCCATTTGTGACCCACCTCTCTTCCTGAATCTCCAGATGTATGATTACAGTTGGTATATATTATTTCGGCATAAGATTAATAAATGAGTCTTAACATGCTCACATTTTCATAGAAACTCGAGGTTCCTGGGACGATGATAATGACAGAATGCATCATGAGGTGAGTACCCTAGAGATTCTTTTATAAGTTTCTCTCCCTCTATTTTTTTTTCTTTCCATCTCGTCTTCAAAACAGAAGGAAGTGTTCGTGAATCACGTTGAGGCTTTCACTTGGTAGCTGAACTTGATCCTAGTTTCACTCGTATATTTCAGATATCTATCCCTATCCTTGGAGTGTTATTACTAGGTGTCATTAATGGATGTCCTTCCATCCATATATTATTTATGTTTTGTTAGATTGCCTACACCTAGTCTTATTCTGTTGGTAGGCAAAATATCTATGTGATATGTAATTTGGATGTCATATGATGGAGCCAATATGATGTGTTCTTCATGATATGTCTATTCGTTTTCTGCTTTATCTCGATTATCGTTCACGTTATGCGCGGCTCACGTTTTCAATTATGTTTTAAAAAAAAAAATTGCTCGTAATTTCACTAAGTATTTTCAAAGCATGATTAAGGAACTGAAGCAAAGAGTAAAGTCTAGTAATTAATCAATACCTACTAGATATATTGGGTTAATTATTAGGGTGTTACACGAACTATGGATGGTGCTCCTCTTCGTCCCTCGATGGCACATACCCAATGAGCAAGCTCTCGGGTGCATGAAGACGGAAGGGTGGGCGAAGATGCCTCCACGGGGGTGCATCTCGGACATCGTGCTAACCTCCACTACGTCACCGTCTCCTCGCTGCCCATCCCGATGTCCATGGGTGCACCGGGCAGAACCCTCCGAAAAGGATGAGAGGGATCCTCTAATGGATCAGTCTCAAACGTCTCGGCGAGGCACGTACTCGGGGTGGCCTCATACCACTGGAGGCGGGCAAGTGCGACGTTCTGCTCATCTCGGGTCACGTCCTCTCAAAAATCATGTCATCGCCAAAGGGAGAAGTCTGGTGAAGCGGAAACTGAGACCGGAAAGGCAAATAGGCGTCCCATGTATGCAAAAATGCATATAGCACAATGACCCTCGAAATGGTATGACATGATCCGGTCATCCAGCTCCTACACGGGCGCATCAACAAAAGTCACGAACGACGCCATCGCAGGCGAGACGTAACGGAAAGAGAAAGAGAGAGGGGTGAGAATCTTGCTAAAGAATCTCAGGAAATTCCTCTATCCTAATGTCATCGTTCACGTCCCAGGAACTTTGGGTTTATTATGAAAAGGTTAAACATGCATAGGTTCATTATGAGGTTTTTGGAGATAATTATCCAAGGTCCGTGTCTTTTATCATGAATCTAAATGCATGTATGCAGTAATGCGAAACATGAATGGATGGCAACATCTTAGGCAAACCAAGCAATAATCAATCAACATATAAGTGGCATGTAACTTCTCTTTGAACATCATTCCTTCATCTTAATCTTGTGACACCAAACATAATAGTAACCGCACCCCTTAAACTAGGCTATGAGCTCATACCTTAACTAGTCGTCACTAGTTTTTACTTATCCTCTTGATAAGCGAATCATAAACATAATCATAATCATCATAATCCCAACTCCCGAGTACGGGTAGGGGCCTAAAGATCACCCATCATGGGACTTTTTCCTTCTTCGAAACACATCGACTGGTTAAGACCAACGACTTTGTCCGCTTTGGCAGGCTTATGTCTATGCCCTCATGGTTTTACCTTCTCCTTCCGAAGGGAGTACGTCTCGGTGTGTCACCTTAAACATCATATTTCTCAAAACTTTCTTAAGTCCCTCAAATTTGACGGAAATTCGGCATAACCAGCTACTCTCCGAATTTCCTCAAATTTGAGTCATGCCACATAATCTCAATCACATGCATCATTCTTATGGAACTTTCTCAATCAATAACTTTAGTTCACATGTGCATATTCTTCTAGCTCGTTCATATTTCGAACCTCATGCATCTCAAATCATGGCATAACACATTCACACATCAACATGCCAATTATACACATAAAGTTTCATGCTCAAAATGTTAACATATTCACATCATTAAGAATATACTCTCGGTCTCATGCTCACATCACAACTCCTATCTCATGGTGTCTTATGCTTTGGCCTTTACGGGTCTTAAATTCTTGTTCTAGTAATCTTATCACCCATTGCAAGTCTTTATCATATCTAGGGGATTGTTCTTTATAATTCTTTCTAACATTATGCTCACTAACTCATCCAACGCATTATATGGATTACTCACCATGATCATTTATTCAACTATGAGGATTCTAGAATCTATGCCTTAAACTCTTTTTAAGTTCTGTCTTCGCCTAAGATTCTATATTCAACTCGTAGGCCTAATCACCAATTATGAACCATCCTCCTTAAGCTCAATTATGCTGGAAGAAGTCATTATTCTTGTGTCTAAGTGCTTTAAGATTCTAGTTCTAAATTCTCCCTATTTGCTTAGTTCTTTCCAATCCTCAAAACGTTCCTCACTTTGCTCAAGCATAAAATTACGCATTCTAACTCCTCAACAGAATTCATCCAGTGGCCACAAGGATGAGACAAAAACCAAAAATGTCCATCACACATAATCACATAAACTCATGTTATAAGTGCACACGAGTTACTAGTTTTTCTCTTGGGACAATTTCAGGAGCAAAAGGTATTTTAATCGATTACATGTGGGTAATCGATTACCAGGAGCTAAATTTATTCTGGGTTCAAACAACCAGGTAATTGATTACATAGTATGGTAATCAATTACTTAGGGTTAAATGTTTTTGAAAAAAAAATAAAGAACATTGGAGTAATCGATTACACTAATAGGTAATCGATTACAGGGTTTTAAGGAAATTCTGGGCATGAAGAACAGCTTTGGTAATCGATTACATTGTCTTTGGTAATCGATTACCAGAACCAAAAACCCTTCGAAAAACCACTCTGGTAATCGATTACATAAGGTTAATCGATTTAATCAATTACCAAGACCTCTGGAATTTGAGAAAATATGATTTTTGACACATTTCAAACCATTTAAACACCTTGAGACCTCATAAAACATTTTTCCAACATTTTCTGAAATCATCCTTTCATTTTACAAAATCAAACCATCCTTGTTTCACACTAAACATATTCACTTATCATGGTTAAGATTTCCTTTTAAGGTACTTAGGGCAAGTCTTTGAGCTCTAGGGTATTTAGGTGATAACATAATCTTAAACATGCTATGCACTTTATTTTACTCTTCATTACAAAGTAAAGTGAGGCATAAAATAAATATGAGATGCAACCTCATTATTATCTTTAAGGATTAAGTGATGACTTGAAATATAAACATGAAATGCAAGCTTGGAAATTTAAATATGGCAATGCAAGTTCATTCATTTATTCTTGTGAGATTAGTGATGGCATCAAAATAAACATGAGATGCAAGACATAAACTTAAACATGAATGCAACTTATTTTATCTTAACTAGAGCTCTTACAAGACTTTAGAGGAACATCAATAGCCTTAACCCAACATGTATCTTAATAATAGAAGATGAGCTTTAGAGTTCTTAACACCAAGTCTTCAAAGAAGACTTTGGTTTTGAACTTCATCATCAAGCTCAAGAAAGTAGATTAAAACAAGAATACCAACATTTTAACAAAACAAACACAAATAGAACTACTCATATTCTTTATTTTATTGCTCATGGGCTTCAATCTAGAGTAAAACTCTTAGACGGCCGACCAACTTTAAGGTTGGCAAGGGTAAGCTTAGAGCTCTTGGAAAACATGTGATTAATTTTCTTACCAAAGCTTTTGTGATCTACTCAATATTTTAGCAAACCTTGTTCAAACAAATGAAAAAGGAAACCGAAAAATAAACCAAGAAAAAGAAAAGAACACAAGCATATATGGTCCAAGACCAAGTTGTTTCAAGCTTTAGAAGTTTCTCACATGACAACAGCAAGTCATTATCTTGAAACCTCATCATCAAGCCAAAGTTTTTCTCAATCAAAGGCTCTAGGCCGAAAATAAAGAGAGAGGGAGAACTTGGAAACACCAAGAGAAACACTAGAACTTTCTTAAAGGAAGCACACAAAACTTAGAAAATAAACCCCTACCTAAAGAAGTCTTGAAGAGAGGAGGAAAAGCCTTGTTTCTTGAGAGGAAAAGAGAAAGAAATCCTTCTTGAACTCTTGCTGAAAAACTCGGGCAAAGTGAGGGAGTTTGAAAGGAAATGAGAGAATTTTTGCAAGAAGTGTAAACTTAACAAATGAACCAAAGTGTGACAAGGTTCATCAAGGCTTGGTATTTATAGAAATTTTCAACAATGAGGCTTCCAAGGGGGAGGAGGAACTAGCCACTTGGGGGAGGAAGGAGAGAAATATCTCTTACAAAGGTATGGCTTTGGGTATGGGTTAAAGCATGGTTGAGTATGGGCATGAGTATGGGCAAGGCATGGTCTTTGGAGTGAGGAAAAATCAACATGTGGCACTTTTCTTGGGTGAGAATTCGGCCAGCCCATGAGCCAAGGGGAAAGGATTTTGTTCATGTAATTGTGGTTTAAGGATGTGTTTAGGTGTTTCTTTGATTAAGGTTTTGATTAGGA